>JAXIVJ010001419.1:7500-138832 GCA_036785665.1 Chirona hameri
TTGCAGTTCATTGCCGGGTAAAAGCAGATGCCCATGCCTTGCCGCATGTCTTCTCGCCATTCACCGACGTACTTGTTCCCGTTGGCGAAGTAGTAAGTGCCTTGACCAGTTCTCATGTCATCCTCCCAGTATCCTGATCGGAAACAATGACAGACCGAGTGTAATATTAGCATTAACTCTTTTGGCTAGAACGTCGGTTGTTTGCTTTGCATGTCTGGATTAGACACAATAAACTAGATTAGTTACTTCAGGAATGTGGTACTTTACGGATGGTACCAATGCAATAAAATAACCATCGTGAAAACGGCTAATAAAAACATTTCATGTTTCGTTTTACTTAAAGCGAGTCGCTGTACATGATACATTTATAATAATGCTTACGTTTAACACATAGTAAAAACAAATCCTATCTTTTCGCAATAAATGTGTATCGTAGGTATAATAAACTGCTGATGTAACCGATATCTTACCCTCATACTTGGTGCCATCGGGATAGACGAACATGCCACGGCCGTGTTTCTTGCCGTCGCGCCACTCGCCCGTGTAGCGGCTGGCGCTCTTCTTGAAGCGGTAGTGTCCTCTGCCGTGCCGCTTGCCCTCCTGGTAGTAGCCGCGGTAGAGGTCGCCGTTGGCCAGGTGCGCCACACCGTAGCCGTGACGCTGTTTGGCCTCGTTCCTCTCTCCCTCATAAGTCTGTGCACGTGCAGTTAGGAATGCTATGATAACAACGTTCCAATCCAGTTTACCTTTGTTTTTCATAGAGGAAGATACAGGGAAATATTGATTGTTCGTATCGATCGGAAGTGATAATCGCACATGAGAATGGCAATCGCTTGCTATTCTCATGTGCAAATGCGAAAGCATGCCAGAATGGTCTTCTTTGCAACAATCATTGATACAGGGAAATATTGATTGTTCGTATCGATCGGAAGTGATAATCGCACATGAGAATGGCAATCGCTTGCTATTCTCATGTGCAAATGCGAAAGCATGCCAGAATGGTCTTCTTTGCAACAATCAGCTTGTGCAATAGTAAATTTAATTTATATCCAATTAATGACTACATTTTACATCCACTTGCAAGTTTGTTTTGTGTAGGTGCGATACAAAGAATATTATACATTGCATGGTACTAATTGATACTTACCCAGTGTATAATAAATAAGTTGTTAAAGTCGGAAACTTACCCCGATGGTATTTTGCTCTTCCTCTTCTCCTTCCGATGAGTCGGACATTTCCGAACGTAAATGCAAACGTCGTACACAAAAGTGTATGCACCTGTATGTGACTATCTTCTTCTTAGCTTTTAGAGTTCGACACCGTTTTTTGCCAATGAAAAAGCCGTTTTTGCCAATGCACCGGTTTTTGCTTTCTCGCAAAACAGAGAATATAAAAATGTTGACAGATTGGCACGTGCTTTGAATGCGTGGCATCCGGAAAGGAGAGAAACACTTTACAAACTGGCTACACACGGCAAGTGCATCAGGAAACTCTCAAGGGCGGATCCAGCTGGCCTTTTTTGGGGGGAGGGGGGGGGGGGGCAATCAGCGGACCTTGCCTACCACCAACGTCGAATTTCTTCCCGGATTTGGGCCACTTCTATTTTGCAACCACACGATTTCTAATGATTTCTTTATTTTAATATTTTGGTGTGTTCGTTTAGCTTCTCGACCTTTTGGAATATCGAAAAAGGAAAGATGTCAGCTGTAACGGAGTGGTGTTTGAGAACCACTTCGCTGGTTTGAGAACCTCCTCTGTTATGCTACCGCTGAGGGTTGTCCTATTCATTTGATTGGTTCGGCCGACTGAGTATTGCGCCTGCGTAGAGTTCGACAGACCGGGCCGCCGCTGGCAGGAGGTGCCGCCGGTCACTGTAGCACTGGGGACTCTGGATCTGACCGCCGTCCATGCCGGACCGCTTGCCGGCTGGACATCAAAATAAATAAAGCTAACAACGCGAGAAGAAAGTCTGTCTGGGAGAGTGAGAGAGTGAGACTATCACGAGCCACGAACTATATTCAGTAGCGACAGTGGGATACGTCGTTACAAATTGATACGCGTGACCCGGATACTTCGTTACAAATTGGTGTCGTTCTCCCCGGATATCGTCGGGAAAAATTCTTCAGACTTCTACACGACTACTTCTTCTGTTCTTCTGGACTTCTTAGATTTCTGGCGACTACCTCTACACGTCTTCAAGTATTAAAGGACGTCTAACAGTGAGCCAAATCCTTTTTTTATCCTTAAAACAATCTCGCTTTCATTCATTTTGTTTTGTTTTTTTACTTGTTGGCTGTGTTGTGTTGTGTAATATTTTGGATTTTTTGTGAACTTGTTTTCTTGTTGAGTGAAAATGGATGTGACTTAAACATGTTCGTACATACCATGGGGAAGGGGCTTCAAAATTCAACGTTGGGCGATTTTATTGGATGAATACGGAGGAGATGTGAGCTACATACGAGGTAGCAAAAATGTGGTAGCTGATGCATTGTCTCGCTATGGCCCAGGAATGGCGACCCGTGAGTCGTCAAATGGCCCCACTGATTACGTGAGCCTGCAGGAAGAGGAAAGCGAAAAAGGACAATATTATGTAAATAGTGTACAAAAACCTAGTGTGAATGTGACTAACCCGAGTAAGTCTGTGCTTTTGGCAAAGTTGATGGACCAGCAGACACAGTTGATGAACCTGTTTGAGAAGTTATAGAGCAGTGAGTTTTGTTGGCCAGTGTGCCACATTGCAATATTATGCTTTTGGCTAGTGTGCCAAATATTCTGTGTTTTATGAGAATGGGAAGATTTAGAGTATTGGGAATTCGTGTTTGTATGCCGATTGGAGGTACCTACGGAGAGGAAGTGTGCACAGTTTAAAAAGGGTAGACCCGCTACGGGACCCTAAAGGCTAATGGCGACTGATCACCGTCATTTTGTTTTATATGGAGTTTATGGAGAGAAATGGAACAAAACCAGTGTGTTCTGTTTTGATGTACTGTACTAACCTCATTGTCAGTGTTGTTATAGTTACGTATGTTTGTGTATGTTTGCAGATTGGAAGCGAGAATGTTTTATCCAGCCCTGCTCACCCCATTACTACTACTCGCATTTATTCCGACGGCAACGACGAACGTGATTTTTTTCTGCCCAGAGGTCAGTTCGTTACAAGCTACAACCATTGGACAATTCATCTACCTATCGACACTCGAACACCGGCTACCTTCGCTCAAAAACTAAATTATCGCATAGAACTGTTCAAAACCCAGTTTGCAAACGCTATAACGAAACATAACCAGGACATACGCCAAGACATACCCGATGCACTTTGGACCAAATTCCTAACAGAATATGAACTGCCTAACAAAGAGATGAGTGTGACCCTGTCCGTATTAACTGTCACCGTCTCTTTGTTAAAGGCACACATTAACGACATTCGGTTACGTGCTATGTGGCATTATCAAACTGTCGTGCCGGGCGTGTCTGTCAGTGTGTGTGGTCTACTCGTTCTGGGTATTATATATTGTATGTATCGGTACTGGTGTTCGAGGCAACCGACTATCCTAACCCAGTGTTTTCCTATCCCTCCTGAAGCCGGCTCAGGCACAGCAGACGACTCTCCGACATGTCAAGACGCAACGCCATCAACTCAAATCGACCCGACCCGACCTGTGCACCGACCGACCCAGCTCACAAGTCCGACGACAAAGACAGACCCTGACACCCCGCGCTCCCTGCCCTGGCTGACACGGCAACAAACCGATACCTGACGCCTGTGTGACGGCCCACAGACACAACCCCATCTGGCCGAAGGCGCTCCCCTGGCGCTGACGAGGATCCGACAACGGAGAAGGTCACCCGGTACGCCGCCGGATCCTCCGGGAGGCGTTGCCGAGGACCGCTGTGCTCAGCAGGTCAAACGGGACACGGCCAACAGGTCCACCACCGACCCCCGGCTCCGTTACTCGCACGCCACCTGCCGAGCGAAATGGCTACCCGCACGCCACCTACCGGGCATAATGCAACATCGTGCCCGGCCAAGCGAGCGGTGACTACCCGTACGACATCTGACGGAGCGAAAGCGATTGATTGCGAGCGACAGTGAGCGAAAGAGCGAAATGGTGCGAAATTAGTTGGACTATTGAACTGTTGAACTTTGACTGAACTTCGACACCGCGTGGACTTCTACGGGTGTGGGCTTGGGATAACGTGTGTGTGTGTGGGTTGTATGTATTGATGTGTTGTATTGTGATTGTGCATGTGTGTTGTATATTATATGTTGTGACTTGTGAATGTCTCTAACCTTGTGCTCGCCCATTTATGTAAATGTGAGCGGACTCTAACAGGCGTGGTAAGACGATGCATACAATTTTGCATTAAGCAGAAATTTCCGCATAAGGACCTCGGCTGTGATGTAACGGAGTGGTGTTTGAGAACCACTTCGCTGGTTTGAGAACCTCCTCTGTTATGCCACCGCTGAGGGTTGTCCTATTCATTTGATTGGTTCGGCCGACTGAGTATTGCGCCTGCGTAGAGTTCGACAGACCGGGCCGCCGCTGGCAGGAGGTGCCGCCGGTCACTGTAGCACTGGGGACTCTGGATCTGACCGCCGTCCATGCCGGACCGCTTGCCGGCTGGACATCAAAATAAATAAAGCTAACAACGCGAGAAGAAAGTCTGTCTGGGAGAGTGAGAGAGTGAGACTATCACGAGCCACGAACTATATTCAGTAGCGACAGTGGGATACGTCGTTACAAATTGATACACATGACCCGGATACTTCGTTACACAGCTTGCAGTTTGTATTGTTCCGACATTGCCTTACACTGAGCAAAACCATGCCAGTTGTACCTATGTTTTCGTTTCAGACTGCAAGGAAAAACAACATAAAAATGTGTGCTGAATCAAGCAGGCTTTGCCATTAAGAACAAGGACAGATCCATCCGTTCGTCTTCGTACATATTAACTACTACTTTTTGCTTCAAGGTTCGACGATCCTTGCCAAAAAACAAGAGCATCTTAGATTCGAATAATTTTGTTGCGGTCTAGGAAAAACACAGTGGAAAGAAGGTAACATAAAAATGTAAAACAGAACTTGGAGCATAACATAAATGGTAGTTTTCTTCAGAATTTCCAGCTCGGAATAGTAAACCGAGGGGAGGGTCCGACCGGCAAAATAAATACTAATTTCGTTGCACAAATGTTTGTCGTTGTTAGCTGTTGCGCTCCGATAAAAAGAGATAAAGGTGAGGACGTCAAACATGATCGAACCAGTCGCACTTCCGCCATTCAAAACAATAATACAGATGACCCGATCATGGCGTCAAATTCAATATGCATTTCAAGAAACTTTAACAACCCATCTGTGCACCGCATACGGATACAATGGCGGCGCCACCATAGGGGCAGGGCTGGCAGACTGCCACCCCTGCCGTGACACTGGGGTGGCATTGCCACCACTAAAATTTAGGCCACCGTCAAAATTGTACTGGTGCTGTTTGCCAAATTTGTGAATTCCGACCGCTGCGAACATATGGAACAGTTCCCTTCGTGTACCAATGCAAATTTGTGTCCCGTACGTTAGCCTATATTGCTATTCAAACTATACTATCTAGTCATAACCATAATATTCGCCAATTTGACCGAAACTTTCGCTCTGTATCGGGTAATTTAACTTGACTTATCTAACCGAGAGTACGCCAACGCAACAGCTGTGCCGGTGCTCCTGGGCGGGGCAGGACAGGGCGGCGGCAACGGGCAGAGCAGGTCCAAGCAGGGCGGGGCAGGGTAGGGCGGGGGACAAGGCAGGACAGGGCGGCGGCAACGGGCAGAGCAGGGCCAAGCAGGGCGGGGCAGGGTAGGGCGGGGCAGGACAGGGCAGGACAGGGCAGGGCAGGACAGGGCAGGGCAGGACAGGGCAGGACAGGGCAGGACAGGGCAGGACAGGGCAGGACAGGGCAGGACAGGGCAGGACAGGGCAGGACAGGGCAGGACAGAGCAAGACAAGGCAGGGCAAGGCAAGACAAGACAGATGTGGGGCAGGGCAAGGCAGATATGGGGCCACCGGCAGATCCAGGGGGAGGGGGAATGGCCACACCCCCCCATCCCAAGATCGACAGGGGCGGCAATATAAATTAGCCTCCCTAAAAATTCGCTGAAACTGGCGATGAAAAATGGGTACTGCCTGCGAAAAAATAACTTCTTGCGAAAGAAAGAAAAAAATTGTTTTGCCTCGTTCGTGTTTCCTCTATTTGGTAGCATTTTGGTAGCAGTAGGGATAGGGAAAGTGGCGCGTCTGACGCTATTTTGGAGTGATTCACAACCAACGTAAGTTATAATTTTACAACGCAGCGCGCGTCGCAGCCTTTGGTCTCATCCTGCCTGCTGGATGGCAGAGGAGCGCGGGAGTGAATTGCCTTGTATAGGTACCTACATCATGGCGATGTAGGTGCCTGACAGGGTTTTTCATAATGAATGTTACTTTTAAATCAGCCGTAGGAAGACCAAAAATATTATAAAGCTCGCGTATTTTTAGGTTATATTGTTGCACAAACGTGAAGGTTTTTATCTGTACAAAAATTACCCCGAAACAATTAGTCTGATGGATGTTATAGGCCGACAATGTCGATGCCCAAGAAACGCTGCAACGCGCCGTTCTCAAACGAAGAGGCAGTTTAGGCAGTCCCTCAGTATGGTGCGCTGAAAATCGTAGCTGCAGTGCGCCAAAAGTTTGGCAGTCACTTTCAGAAAATAAATGGCATACCATCAAGGATGACTTTCACGAGACTGGTCGAAAAGTATCAGTCAACAGGCTCCATCTCCCCACCAAAGTCTCAGGGTCGAACTGCAACATCAGCTGAGCTCGTGGAGAAAATTCGACAGATGGTGGAGCCATATCAAGCAGCCAAGAAAAGCATCTGTCCCCAGGATTGCCAAGTCGTTGCCACATCCACAACTGTGTGGCGGATTATGCGGAAGAAGCTGGGGTGGAAGCCGTATAAGCCCCATGTTACCGTGCCGCTGAACGCAGCCTACCAGGCAGGCAGACGAGAATTATGCAAGTAGCTTGCTGATAATTCTGCAATTGTTAGCCTATAACACCCATCAGACTAATTGTTTCGGGGTAATTTTTGCACAGATAAAAACCTTCACGTTTTTGCAACAATATAACCTAAAAATCCGCGAGCTTTATAATATGTTTGGTCTTCCTCCGGTTGATTTAAAAGTAACGTTCATTATGAAAAACCCTGTATGTGGTATGGAATCACTGGCGGATCCAAAGGGGCGGCAGGGGCCAAAGCCCCCCCCCCCCCCCAGGGGGGATTTGGCCCCTGCCGACAAGGGCGGCAATACAAATTATTCCCACCCCAAACTCCGCTGAAACTGGCGATTAAAATGAGTACTGCCTGCGAAAAAAGTTTTTGCGAAAGAAATATGTATGTTTTGCCTCATTCGAGTTTCCTCTATTCGGTAGCATTATGGTAGCAGTAGGGATAGGGACAGTGGCGCATCTGACTTTGAGTGACTTGGAGTGACTTGGGCTAATTGGAGTGATTCACAACCAACGTAAGTTACAATTTTACACGCAGCGCGCGTCGCAGCCCTTGGTCTTCTGCTGGCTGCTGGATGGCAGAGGAGCGCGTGAGTGAATTTCCTTGTATAGGTGCCGATGTGGTATGGAATCACTGGCGGATCCAAAGGGGGCGGCAAGGGCCAAAGCCAGGGGAGGATCCAGTGGGGGGGGGCAAAATGGGCAATTGCTCCCCCCAAACGAAAAGTCGGGGGCAAAAGTATGTTTTTGCCCCCCCCCCCCCCCCCCTCAGTCGGAGTAAAGGTTGCCATTTTTATCTTTCCAAAATGCATTTGAGCTGTTTTTAGCAACTACAATTTGCAAAAAAAAAAATTGCACATACATTTTTTATCTTCTAATGAATAGCGAAGTAAAGCCGAGCGACTGTAATAGGTCTGTTACGTTATGCTTCGGAAAGATGTGAATATTTCCGTTGCCTTGTGACAATCCCTGACTGATGTATCAGGGATTGTCACAAGGCACATACCAACTGTTGTCGGTACATGGTCAGTAGAGATACAGGAAATCTGGAAAAATATGGTCCAGACTACGTGCAGCACCATTCAAGAGATGTAGTGTACCGAGTTGTAATTGGTAACGTTTCGCTGTTATCAACGCTGGCATTTACTCTACTCGCTGCAGGCTGAAATATCCCGATACCGGCAATTTATTCGGATTGCGAGCCTACGCACCATTGCTACACCACTGTTGTCACTGTCGTTATATTTTTCATCAAATGCCAGTACGCAGGTATGGATTTACTGCATCTCTTATGGCTTGGATTGCTATCTGACATTGTCTTGTCCTCCCATCCTTTCCATATATAGCGATTTCCTTTGAGTACGTGCATGGTGTGGCGTACACAATCATAAGAACCTACATCTCCGCAAGAATGTGTTGTCTTACCATTGTCAGTAGGATAATCAAATGGCCGCTGACGAGCCGTCTCTAAAGATGAATTTTTGATAGCCTCATTCGTAACACTTTGGTTCTCCACAGCATGCGGACACGTGCATGACCGCCGGCCGTGGCACAGAGCAGCTGCAGCCTGCTCTGATATTGTGTGACCCACGCCCTTCAACCTGCTCCGTCCTCTCATCCCAAGTCGTCCTGGGTATGTACCCTACCAGCATGCACGGATGTTATAAATTGATGTTATTAAAGCTGAAAATGTGCACTTTCTCGTTTTTCCACATTTTGCTTGCAACGATCCTAGCACATCCTTGCCAGCTGCCACTGGATCAGCATGCATCTTGTTTGTGCGCTTTACCGATTAACGCCCACCGTCACCAAACATATGGAAAGAGTGCAATTGTAACCTCAAACGCATTCATATTCAGCCATTTTTAGCACATCCAGCCGGGACAGTGATACCAGTTGTGGTACGAAGAGTTTCATGCCAAATCCTTGTTGAATATTTTACACAAATACATTCATATATACTTTCGCTGAAGATAACGTTTTAGCTCTGGTTGTATAGGTATTTCGTATTTTCATAAAGATATTCCTAGCTTATATGTCCAGTGAGATATTCAGTATTGTTAAAGGGCTAACGTTCTAATGATCATCGTTTTCACCTTCGAGCATCTGAATCACTTACGACTCTTGGTGACGACGTGGCAGTAAGTGACATCCAGATCGCGGAGAGGCTCATATTCGTGATGGTAGCGTAGCTCCGTGTTACAAGTCCGTAACACGGAGCTACGCTACAAGTCCGTCGTATTTGGATAATTTAATGACTAAGCACTTTCAATTATCGTACGAACGCTAAGGGGGCGTAATAGCCGAGTGGTTAAGACGTCTGGCTCTCACGTGGGGATCCCGTGTTTCGAACCCCGGTAGAGCTATGGCCCCTGGGCGCAAATATGACTAATGTGTTCGCTGGCGAGTCCATAAGAGTTGGCGACCAAGTGGGTCACTTCTTTAATAAAAAAAAAGATCGTACGAACGCTAAATGTATAACCGTATTTTCTGGAGGTGATATGTTATACCACGCTATGGTTATCCAGATCTGTTCAAACGGTTCATTTGGTCGTCTTATGATCCTGTTCCTATGTAACAAAAGTGAAATTAGGTTACAAACCTGACCCGGTAAACAACAGGCTAGCATTCCGCGCATTTGCCGCTCGTCGGTGCACGGCGAGCTGTGATAAAACGATAACGGAGACGCCAAACGTCCTCGTTTGAAGCAGGCTCATTCCTACCTTTGGGTAAAGAAATAACACTTTAATTTCGATGTCCGTTTAATATCAACTTTATAACCTGCGTCAGCATATTGATCAAGTATTTTATACATGCTTAGGCGTTACTTCGTACATCCTACCTTTGTGCGGTACCGTTATGACACGGCCGTCTCCAAAACAGGTGCTTGTCAGTTATTAGCTCTCGACGTCATGCTGTCATGCTGTTCAAACTATGTTTGTTTTAAATTATGAGTCTGCAACGAAATTTGAGTACCTGAAGGCCAGGTACGTAGCCAAGGGGGGGGGGGGGGGCACGAGGGCCATGCCCCCCCCCCCCCCCCCCCCAGAGCAAAAAAAAATTACACTAGATAAAATGAGATTATCTGACCCCCCGGTCAACAACATTGAAAAATATTGGCTACGTGCCTGCTGAAGGACAAAATTTCCCCCCCCCCCCAAACTGAGCGGCTGGATCCACCCGTGGCCAAAGCCCCCCTACATTACAAGCTTGACAGGGGCGGCAATAGAAATTACCCCCGCCCCCCCCCCCCCCCAAAAAAAAACAACTGAAACTGGCGATCAAAATGGGTACTGCCTGCGAAAAAATAACTTCTTGCGAAAATATATATTTTTTGCCTCATTTGTGTTTCCTATATTTGGTAGCATTTTGGTAGCAGTAGGGATAGGGAAAGTGGTGCGGCTGACGCTATTTTGGAGTGATTCACAACCAATGTAAGTTCTAATTTTACACGCAGCGTCGCAGCCTTTGGTCTCCTGCTGCCTGCTGGGTGGCAGAGGAGCGCGAGAGTGAATTTCCTTACATGGGTACCTATGTTATGTGGAATACGTCTACTAGTATTAAGTAGGGTAATTAGGTTCAGTTTAGAAATCCCAATGTTCTTCTTTTTATAGCTGGGCCATTCCACGGCAAATCGACAAAAAAAGGTCCAAAATGACAACGTCATGTCACTGATTATGGCCAAAATTGGTATATGGGGTAACCTGGGGCGCATAAGTGAGCTGTAAAAGTTGTATTGCAATGCAAGCAGTGGTTCCGGAGATATTGCCTCGGGCATTTTTATAAGGTCACTGTGCAGGTCAATCTTTGTCAGCTCATAGCGGAGAATTTATGTGAATTTATTAATTTATCAGCGGAGAATTTATGAAGCAATATATATGTATATATGTCATTATAATGTCAATGAGCTGTTTTATAACATGGTAATGTTGATTTTTTTTTCATTTTCGACAATTTCCAAATTTAGTACGTTTTCGAAATTGTACAAATTTTTGGATACCTTTTCTCAAACGTGTTTCTAATGTTTCGCTATGCTTTTCTTACGTGTAGGGACGTGTCAATTAAGTGCACAAATAAAATTGAGGGATATTTGCCTCCAAATATCTCAAATTTTTGTCATTTAACATGCTATTTTATATAAACAAATATGCTATTCGCTAATAACTTTTGACCGAATAAAACTAGAATGGTATGGTAAACGTCATTTTGCTGTTCTCATCAAGACGAGTTGAATGCTCTACAGCATGACCTCTTTCTGACATTTGATGATCTTGACCTTAAATTTCAAAGTGAATATTTTTTTAATCTTTTTTGGATGCCCAAGCCAAATGTATTTCCTATTTTGCCTCTCTTCTTGTTAAGTGTAAATAAGTGTCGTTCAAGCAGGACAAATAAAATTGATGGTTATTTGTCTTCACATATGCTAAATTTGATAATTTTATGTTCTTTTTGTGACAGATGTTATTTCCCAATAACGTTTGACTGAATAAAGATAAAAAGGTAAAATGGACACCATTTTGTTATTTGTGTCAAGACGCGTTGAATGATATGAAGTATGACCTCTTTCTAACATTTGGTGACCTTCACCTAAGGTTAGTCAAGGTTCAAGGTTAGGTTTCCAATTGTAGCCTATGTGGTGATGTTATATATCATAAAACTTGTCTTGTTGCGAGGAATTCGATTGTGCTTAAATAACGCCTGATCGTCAATGGCAACTTTTAAATTCCTTTGAATTTGAATATCGAATAGTAACTTCATAACTTCCTTCTCGGTGTAAAGAAAGCCCGAAAATGTCTCAGTTTGCTTTATAATCATCAACGATCGCGCAATTATTTTAATACCAATGAATTTCCATCTTCAATACAAGTTCAAAACTATATAACATCGCCGTATTTGTCAAATTTGGAAAAGTGACCTTGCGCCGTGACCTTGACTTGTCAAGGTCAAGGTCATTAAATGTCAGAAAGAAGTCATGCTGCACAGCATTCAACACGTCTTGATGATAACAACAAAATGACGTTTACCGTGCCCTTCTAGCTTTATTCAGTCAAAGGGTATAAGCGAATAACTAATTTGTATAGAAAATAGCATGTAAAATGAAAAATGAGATATTTGGAGGCAAATATCCATTAATTTTATTTTTGTACTTAATTGACACGTCCTTACACGTAAGAATAGCATAGCGGAAAAAAATAACCCAAGTCCGCAAAGGGAAAAATGGGGGTACCTTTTAAATCATATGGAGGCCCCTGGGCACGGAAGGCCCTAGTGAAATTAGCCCCCCCCCCCCCCCATATTGGGAGGCTGGATCCGCCAGTCAGTGTGCGGTGCAGGGCAAGACAGATGGTGGGGCAGGGCAGGGGAGAGACAGGGCAAGAAAGACGCGTAATATTTTAATTTCTAAAAATAAATAAAATAACGTCAACCCGTGCACTGCCGGGGTCCGCGCCAACCACAAGCTGCGGGGGAGGGGGATGGATAGTCGCCCCCCCTAAGATCTCGAAAACCACATGGCGTAGCGATAAGCGGTAAACGGCGCTGGATAACTCGAGACAAGCTCTATCGAAAGTATACCGGTCATTTTTTTAGTTCAAGTAAATATTGAGGTCACCAGAGATCATCAAAGATCACATTTCGGCTATAAATGAGTTTCCTTAACAAAACCGTCTATATATCGATAAGGACAGGACAAGGACAGAGGCAGGTGACAGGTCTCATCAAAATTGACATAAGGTAAATATTTAGGTCAGCAGAAGCCATTGAATATGAAGCATTCTACAAATCGCCCAATTGTTTTTAAAAGGAATGTTTCACCTTTCTGAAAGTTGTCAAATATACGCTGGTTGTAGTCGAAAATATGAAGTAAGTGCTGCTGAAAACGATGGTGATATTTGTTTTCTCTCGAAAAGTCACTTTACTATATACAAATTAAGGTTTTACATTTGGGATGATGACGTCATTATTGAGCTATAGAGAGCTATAGAGAAAACCTTTACTTTGCCATTTGGGAGCACAATCGTGTCAGACAATGGGGTATATCAGCAAAATTTCCGCCACCAGGGGCGCTGGGCAACAATGTGACCCAAGCGGCGATTGCCGCCATTGGCGACAATGTCCCTCCCTCCCAACAACACCCTCGCCCTACGGGAGCTTTTTCACCTTTGCCCTACGGGGGGCCTGACAGGCCCCCCTGTTAACTTCCAAACCAAGAAACTTAGAGCAATGCGGTAAGAACCAGCATGTTGCCTGTCATGAGAGGAATTTACCTGTATGCGATTTTTAGGTTTCAGGTCAACGGGTGACCTTCCAGGTCAAGTGAATGACCTCGGATTTACCACGTCCAGAACAGTGATTTTGCTCTTCAGAAAACCTCAAAATTAGAAATTGATAAATGTAAATAAAATGGCATGTTCCTAGACCAGTTTTGGCTCAGAAATACAAAAAAAGTAATTATTTGTTCGTATCTTGTCCAAAAATGTCAAAAAAAAGTTATAAAAAAATGACGTAATCAGTTTCTTACACTTAGGAAGCCATCACTCAGTGAATAATGAAGATATTGCTTTGAAATTTTGTATGAATATTGTCCATACTCAGTTATCTCACTAATATTCCGGTTTTTCTAATATCTTTGACAATTTTGATTTTGTGGGGATTTAAAACAAAATCAAAAAAATTAGCGGTCAAAAACCCAAAATTTCGCAAACCTGAGATTTCCATTTTAAAGAGAATGCCATTTTGTGCCTTTGGTGTCCAGTGTTTGCAATTTTCTTTAAAACTCTGTTTTCTACGATTTTTATAATATTTCTCATTTTTGTACCAACATGACGTCATCAAAACATTATTATCTCCCAAACTACTTAACCAATTTCAATTAAACTTTTACAGCCTACGTATAATTGTTGTAAACTCGGCTACCAAAAATTTCAGCAAGATGCATCTCATGTGTCAAAAGTTATTCAAGAAAAACCTCAGGGGGGGGCCGTCAGGCGAGGGTTAAGTCACTGTTTGAAGGTGGCTCTAAAAATAGCTGCCATCGAAAGTGCTAAAGGTTCACGTCTCATGTGGTTTGCTGAAACTTTCTGAGTTTAATTCTGCCATTTTTTTTGATAATATCAATAATTGGGGTTGCACAAAATCGCGGAAATAAACCATGCGTGGCGAACCGTCATAAGGGCGAGTGGCCCCTCCAGCTTCAGCGGACGATCAACCATATCGACTCGCCGCGGCTCCTGGGCGGGCAAATAATCTTTCTATCCACCGTGGCTTCGGGCCAAACAACAACAAAGTATTGGTGGCAAACAACAAACTCCCACTAGAGGCCGGCAATGCGATCGGGGCATTGCCTTGGGGTCAAAATCGTAATTTGGTTTTACCCCCTGGAGGGTTTATTTTGCCCCCTCAGGATCGGTTGCCATTTATGGATTTTGGGCCGCTGTATCGCGCACGTAACCTGCGAGTATCAAGTCTGTGTCACCAACCGTGTGACCAGAGGAGGCGAAAAAGAAAAAATGGTTGTACATTTGATTGTTAAACTGATAAACGTTCATATATTTAATACAAAATATGGAAGAAAGGCTTTCACTGTGCATTAATTGCGATGTCACCACAGATGGACTTACTGTTTGAAACTCTGCTAAAAAACATACTCACCTTCGATTGAGCAGAAGATCGTATTGTCGACACCTGTTTATGACATCCTGCTGGAGCAGCACAGACCGACTTGCTCTCCAGAAAAAATGAGGAGGAAAATACACAAACTGTGTATTTACTGTAATGTTGTCTGTCTGTCTGTCTGTCTGTCTGCGTGGCTGTCTGTGTGTCTGTCCAACGGAGCATATTGGCACGTGGAGCCCACATGGCTGGGCCGATTTCGACGCGGGTAGTACCGTTCGATGCGACAAAACGGCGGACAGATGATGGTACCATTTTCGGGTCAATCGGTGGCACGTGGCACGTGCCAAGTGCCAAGTGCCAAGTGCCAAGAAGTGAGCGCCAACATTGTTTTCTTTTTCGCCTCCTCTGGTCATACGGTTGGTGACACAGACTTGATACTCG
The DNA here is from genome assembly GCA_036785665.1 of Chirona hameri. Classification (NCBI taxonomy): domain Eukaryota; kingdom Metazoa; phylum Arthropoda; class Thecostraca; order Balanomorpha; family Balanidae; genus Chirona; species Chirona hameri. The sequence continues at coordinate 22,595 of JAXIVJ010001419.1, forward strand.
CAGGTTACGTGCGCGATACAGCGGCCCAAAATCCATAAATGGCAACCGATCCCGAGGGGGCAAAATAAACCCTCCAGGGGGTAAAACCAAATTACGATTTTGACCCCAAGGCAATGCCCCGATCGCATTGCCGGCCTCTAGTGGGAGTTCACGAAATTGACCCCACCCTAGGTCGCCGATATACAAAATCCAAGATAAACGAATTGTAGATATATGTAATATTATGAAATCCTGTAAGTGTAAAACCGATCATCCAAAAACTGTGACTGTGGTACGACCACAAGTTTTGTTTTGGAGGTAGGGTCCGTGACCTGGTCTGGTGACCTGACCTGAGATGACTCGAGGTATTTTGTTTACATATTGTGCGCAATTTATGCCCGGTCAGCTGTGCCACAAACGGCGGCGCTACGCGCCGCCGTTTTTTTGTTGTTGCTATCCTTGAAAAACCTGGGGGAGGTCTAAACCCCCCGGCACGGCGCGGGTTAAAGGGAATGTTTCACCTTTCTGAAAGTTGTCAAAAATACTCTGGTTGTAGTCGCAAATATGAAGTAAGTGCTGCTGAAAACGATGGTGATATTTTCTCTCTCTTGAAAAGTCACTTAACTTTATACAAATTAAGTTTTTTTAAATTTGGTCTGATGGCGTCATTATTGAGCTATAGACTGCCGCTGATTGGCTGACAAAGTGGGATTGGCTGACAAAGTGGCTCTCAGCCAATCAGCGGCTGCACCAGCCTGGGTGCATTTTGCAAATGGTAAATCAAATGGGGTGTGTCAGCAAAATGTCCGCCGCCAGGGGCGCTGGGCAGCAATGTGACCCAAGCGGCGATTGCCGCCATTGGCGACAATGTATTAAGTCACTGTTTGAAGGTGGCTTTAAAAATAGTTACGCTCGAAAGTGATAAAGGCTCACGTCTCATGTGGTTCGCTGAATCTTTCTGAGTTGAATTCTGCCCTTTTTTGATGATATTAATAATTGGGGTGGCACAAAATCGTGGAAGTCAACCATGCGTCGCGAACCGCCATAAGGGCGAGCGGCCCATCCAGCCTCAGCGGACGATCAACCATATCGACTCGCCGCGGTAGCCGTCGTCGGGGCTGCTGGCTGCGGCTCCTGGGCGGTCAATCTTTCTATCCACCGTGGCTTCGGACCAAACAACAACAAAATATTGGTGGCAAACAACAATGGTTGTACATTTGATTGTTAAACTGATAAACATGCATATATTTAATACAAAATATGGAAGAAAGGCTTTCACTGTGCATTAATTGCGATGTCACCACAGATGGAACTTACTGTCTGAAACACTGCTAAAAAACATACTCCCCTTCGATTGAGCAGAATATCGTATTGTCGACACCTGCTTATGACATCCTGCTGGAGCAGCACAGACCGCCATGCTCTCCAGAAAAATTGAGGAAAATACACAAACTTGCATATAAAATACGGCAGGACCAACGACTTGCGAAGTGCGGTGGCCGTGGTATATGGTCTAATTTTATTCCCTGCTCAGTGCCACTCCTTCAGCTCCTCTTGTTCCTTCTGCGCCGCCTGCACCATCGCTCATTCCCATCACCATCTTGTGTGGCCTTGATCGTATGATAAATATAAATTATGACCCACCGAAGTCCACGGCTAGCCGCGGCGAGACGACATATTCGATCGCCTGCTGGGGCCGGACGGCCCGATTGCCCTTATGACGGCTCGCCACACATGGTTGACTTCGGGGCGATTTTGTGCAACCCCAATTATTGATATCATCAAAAAATGGCAGCATTTAACTCAGAAAGCTTCAGCGAACCACATGAGACTTGGCCCTTTGGCATTTTCCATCGTAACTATTTTTTAGAGCCACCCTCAAACAGTGACTTAATGCATTGTCGCCAATGGCGGTGATCGCCGCTTCGGTCACATTGTACATCAGCGCCATCTACAATCTGTTTACAATGTTTTTACAATGTTCATATCGTACTCCTTGTCAACTGACACACCCCATGCTGGCGCTTTAAATACAAACATTGTAGAACTGTGTCTTCTCCCGCACAGAACACAATGACGAGTGCGAGCCATTGCGATAGCTCAATATTTATTTATATAAAAAAATAACAATAAATCCATAACTGAGACTTCAAACAGCGCGAAAAAAACTTCAACTTAGACCGCAACCTATCGCGTTGGCCGTTGTTTATATCGTACTCGCCAAGGTTCGAGAAATACAGGTCTTCTGACTTCCAGGACCAACAATGTTGAAGTGGCTGTCAGCCAATCAGTGGCTGCACCGGCCTGGATGCATTTTGCAAATTATATATTCAATTGCTTAAAAAACGGTTAAGTTTTGGGGAAAAATGACCCTAGTAATTTACACATTTCAATAACGGCCAAAGATAATGGCTATCTCAGTTCAAAACCAATACAAAGGTGAAACATTCCCTTTAAAGGGATTGTGCCTACTCACATCGCTTATTTGGGGTTATTGACCCTGGTCTATAGAACATAATTTGCTGAATTGACCCATGACTTCGTTTCTCCAGATTCGCCCTAGTTGCTGAGATATCCAAAGACTCCAGGAACTTGCTGGGAGCAAAAAGTTATCGGGTAGACTCCAGGGGGCTTCCGCTACTAGAAGCACTGCAACTATCGATTGAACTGCTAGCATATTGTTAAAGCCGGCCAATAGCAATTCAACAAAACAGCTCGTGCACGCTGATAGTAGCAGCCGAGCAGAAATTGGACGGCCATCATGTTTTTCGATGATGGCCGTTTCGATGATGGCTGATGGCCATTTTTTGAAGAAGTTATAAACTTAGAGCTATGAAACTTGTACATAATAAAGTGAATAGCGGCAAGAACGTGCTGTGCATAACTTGTCTTTCTATCTTGCATGATGTGACCGTAATTGTATTGTCTTATGTGCGCCGTTTTACATAACATCACCATAGTGGCGATCGTTTTATAGATATCGAAACAAAAAATAAGCAAAAAAACAATATAAGTGAAAATTCAACTAAAGGGGCTCCAGATGTGAATTGCATCATATACAACAATCAAACCAATATTTACTTACCGTATGAAAATATTGCTGACATTCCAAAACAGTAGGCACACTCCCTTTAAGGAATAACTTTTGACAAAAGTATGATAGAGTCAAACATATTTCACCACTGTGTTTGTCTCGTCGAGATGCATCGAATGAAATTTTGGGTGACTTAGTTACGTCATATCCAAAAATTGGCCTGACCTGAGGTCAGGTCAAGGTCAGGTAAAGGTCAATTCTTACATCATTTGATTCGTCTCGACAATCCAAATACAATGGTGAAAATTGCATTGCTCTGACTTAATTTGGTAACGAGTTATTGAAGAAAAACCATACGTGACCTGGGGGTCACCTGAGTTGACCTCATAGAGGTCAAATAACATAAATTTGACATAGGGTCTTGCATTTTTCACAGGAGTGGTGGATCTGGTGGAAACTGGTCAAATTTGGCCATTTCCTATGGATTTATACGTATTTTCAATTTTTCCATTGACTTGTAATGGGGTGGTCACGAAATCGACCTGACCTTAGGCCACCGATATAAAAAAAACGAGATAAACGAATTGTAGTTACTTATCACCCGATTAGATCCTGTAAGTTTCATACCGTTTGGTCAATGGCTTTGGCGGTGACACTGCCGCATTTTTTTGGAGGTGGGGTCACTTGACTTAACCTGGTGACCTGACCTGAGTTGACCTGATGTCAACAAATTTACACCATGTGGGTAATTGGTTCCAAAACAGCTTTGCCAAATTTGGTGGCGCTGCGCGCTGCCGTGTTTCCGTGATTAATTAAAACCGGAGGAGGGGGATATCAACGAAGAACTGGCAGTGCGCGTGTTAATAAACTTGCAACGAAGAACTGGCAGTGCGCGTGTTAATAAACTTGCATGTTTATATCAATTGCGAAATTATAACGAAATACTTCGACTTTATTGGGTATTTTATATTTACACGCCGCAACATTCAAACTTTGTATTGCATACTCGTTTCTTCTCCTAATTCCTGTTCAACGTACTAAGTTCCAAGATTATAGGTACTACTTACAGAAGCTATGATTTGCTAAATATAAATCGTCTACATATCTGAAAAATGCGATGCATCGTGAATTCTTCGTGGGGTGCTCATGCTAGTAATAATTTATGGTTCCGGTATCAAAATAATATGAGCTGTTTTTTAAAAGAACTTGCAAAGATAGATATCAGCTAATAATAACACAAAAATAGGACGAAATGTGTTGGGTTTTAATCTTCTTTGGAGCGAGGTTTCTATGCATGTTATACTTCCGTAGCACTTTTCCCAGTACACTGTAAAAAATATTAACAAGCTCCTCGTTAAATGATTCCCAACGCTAAATTGCGGAGCTACAGGCTATGTTTCACACAGGCCCCTGCCTGCCATGCTGAGCAGTTGCCTCGTTGCCGGCTCGTTCAGCACTCGTCAACTAAATCCTACCAGGCAGCGGCTTGTTCCTGGCGTGTCCGATGAGCATTGTCAGTCTTTTTAACTTGTTGAATGAGCAGGCTCCGTGTTCAGGCGTGTTTAATTACCACCCAGCTAGTGAGTAAATGACCTCAAAACAAGGGTGAAATGAGGGAGGCTAGTTAACTGACAAGGGTTATAATGAGTATATGGCTCGTCCTGGAAAGCTAACCATGTCGAAACAAGGGGAAAACACGGAGGCTACTGAACCAATTTGTTTTCGTAATGAGTCTACGGCTCGTTCTGGAACACGCTCTGGAATGTCACTGCTATTCCTACCAGCCAATAGCAGGCTTCTACTACGTCCGTCATCCGATGACCCGCGCATTCGTCCGCATCGCCAGACAACACCAAACAACATAAACATTGCGGAAAACGGAATTGTATTAACCGAAACTGGTTGCACAGCGCGTGTGCGCGTAAAAGGGCAGAGCACCACGGGCCCCCCGTTAACGTGAGGCGAGTGAGCACTGCTGTGCTGCGACTTTCCCTGTGTTCCCACGACTGAGCAGGCAAATCACGGCTGGGCAGGCAAATCACGGCTGAGCAGGCAAATCACGACTGAGCAGGCAAATCACGACTGAGCAGGCACCTCACAACTGAGCAGGCACCTCACAACTGAGCAGGCACCTCACGACTGAGCAGGCACCTCACGACTGAGCAGGCACCTCACGACTGAGCAGGCACCTCACGACTGAGCAGGCACCTCACGACTGAGCAGGCACCTCACGACTGAGCAGGCACCTCACGACTGAGCAGGCACCTCACAACTGAGCAGGCACCTCACGACTGAGCAGGCACCTCACGACTGAGCAGGCACCTCACAACTGAGCAGGCACCTCACGACTGAGCAGGCACCTCACGACTGAGCAGGCACCTCGGACTGAGCAGGCACCTCCGACTGAGCAGGAACCTCAGTCGTGGCTGTTTTACAAAGTGCGTAAAAAGTTCAGCACCGCGGGCTTCAGTGCTGGCCCGCCGTTTACTCCGAGTACTTCCCGATACATGAAAACGCACAGGTTCCTGGGGTTGCGCGCCGGGAACTTTATGTTCAATACCGGAAGGTCGCAGCCCAGCAGCAAATCGCCGCTTCGAGCGATGCCCCAAGCAGGGCGATGACATGCTCCTCCAGCCTAATGCGGTAGTTCTTGCCTCCCTCGTCCATGCTCACCTCGCAGTACTTCATGCCGGAAGGCCTGGCAGAAAGTTCATCGAACCTGCATTCGATGTTGGCGCATAGCTCCCGGACACAGGTCTCAGCTGAAAGGGGTACACAAAGATCAGTTCGCAGAATGCATATTGCATCATTCGGACGGGAAAAAGCCCCTGCCCACGAAGTCATTATCGATCGCATTATCGCTCGCTCGCATAATGATCATCTGCTCAGATCGAATTAGCGTGCGGAGTCGGACTCCCAGGTCTCGGCCAGTCAGTCGGAAAAATGTTGCCGACTCCGAATCCGACTGTCAGTTATGGGCACGGTTCGTTGGAAGGGTTCGGAGGGGTCAAACTACGGGAGATGCACCATTTGAAAGCTGAACTCACGCGGAATTCAGCGATGTAAATTGTTCCCAAATCCATCGAGCGCCTTTTTTTGTCGACATTTTGTCCGAAATCGCGCCTCTTTCGTTTGGCCAGGGCTATCGCGATGGTATGGCGAAAATGCAGACCAATGACATGTCTACCGATTCGTCATGCTCTGCACGTCAATGTCTCATAGAATGCAAAGCCATATTAGTTGGTTTGGTTGGTTGCACGGCTGCATCAAAGCCAAGCGCTCCCGGTGTCGGCACTACGGCGCACTCCCGCCGCACACAGAATCGTACCATGTCGCGAGGTGCGATTCTGCGCACGCGCAGAATCGCCCCTCGCGACACGGCTTACGGAGCGGGCTATCGGCCAGTCACGGACAAACGGTGCATCGCATGTTGAAAAACCTAGCTCTGTCCTAGCTATCCAAGGAGATCGTGACAAATTTCCAGCCACCTCCGATCGTTACAAATGGTACTTTTGGACATTTGTATGCACCATATTTGCCTAACGTAGCCTCTGACCGGGACTGGGCGCCGGCCCGGATTGGCCAGCTTCGAGTCTGTACACGATGTGACGTCAGAGGCCATGGCGCGGCCGCCGCCGGTCATGACCTGATCCTGACCGGCCAGCCGGTCGGCGGCGGCCGCGCTGTGGCATCTGACGTCAAATATGGTGTATATGGCAAATATGGTGCATACAATTGTCCAAAAGTACCATTTGTAACGATCGGAGGTGGATGTAAATTTGTCATGCTCTCCTTGGCTAGTGGACAGAGCTAGGTTTTTCAACATGCGATGCACCGTTTGTTTGTGACTGGCCGAGAGCCCGCTCCGTAAGCCGGGCCGGCGGCGCGCAGTGCTCAGTTCGCGTTTCGCGAGGGTCGATTCTGCGTGTGAGGCGAGGGCGGGAGTGCGCCTTAGTGCCGACACCGGGAGCGCTTGGCCTTGATGCAGCCGTGCAACCAACCAAACCATCTTTGCATTCTATGAGACGTTGACGTGCAGTGTCAGAAAAGTGGCCCGTTTCTCCATTTTTCTGAACTTGGAAGTTTTGTTCCGTGAAAACTTCGACTGTAGCCGTTTTCACGAAGGATTATTGCGCTGAAAGTTTTGAAAAACTACACAACTTTTACATGCAATTTTTGGCTAGAAATGTCCCTCATAATTTTGTAATATGTTGGTAAGAATAAAATATGTTGACAAATTTGCGGTTTGGTGGTAACAAGCAAGATAAGTATTGATAGAATCTTCCTGAAAGTTTCAGGAAGATTCAGGAAGTTTCAGGAAGATTCTATCAATACTTATCTTCCTTATTACCACCAAACCGCAACTTTGTCAACATATTTTATTCTTACCAACATATTTCAAAATTATGAGGGACATTTCTAGCCAAAAATCGCATGTAAAAGTTGTGTAGTTTTTCAAAACTTTCAGAATCTTTCAGAAACTTTTCAGCGCAATAATCCTTCGTGAAAACGGCTTGTAAAGAATGATTTTTTTTAGTCTGCGGGTGCAAATGGCTGACGAGCATAAAAATAGACTGAGACTTGACTTTCCGAACAATGGCCGGAACGTGACAGTGATGCGACACAAATTGTCCACAAAAATCGTAAGGCGGAACCTCCAAATTCCCGAAATTTCTGCAGTGATTTAGGGAAGGAAACTGGAAGGTACTTTTCCAAAAATTAAATCAAAAACTTTTTTAGAACCTCCAAAAAAGTTTTTGCGTATTCAGGTTACAACCCCGCCACCGATACCATCATCATCGGGGCCATGGATATTGGATAACCCTGGGACACTACAAACACGCTATGCAAAAGACGGCAGCACTTTAGACTGAGACTTGAGTCCAGTTTCCCATATACGCATACGCAACGTACCTTTTTAACATACGACCCAGGAGTCTCGGTCCCCGACTAACGCCAAGACCATATCTGTGCAGGAAATACGACTGACGACTCATCAACTTTCCACATCATAATGTATGCACATATTGGTATATATGAAAATAGGTTGTGTAGAAACGCGTATAAAAAATGCGAAACAAAATTACTGGTATACGCATTACAAATTTGTTCCGCGAACTTAGATCGTGGAACCACTTTTCTGGCACTGTTGACGTGCAGAGCATAACGAATCGGTAGACGTCATTGGTCTGCATTTTCGCCATACCATACGCGATAGCCCTGGCCAAACGAAAGAGGCGCGACTTCGGACAAAATGTCAATAAAAAAAGGCGCTCGATGGACTAATTCCGCGTATGCTCAGCTTTCGAATGGTGCATCTCCCGTATAGTTTGACCCCTCCGAACCCTTATAACGAACCGTGTGGGGATTTTTTTAAACAGATAATCTGAAAGCATGTTTTACATGCTTTTATATTCGAAGATTTCATACTGAGCGGTCGGTCGGGAAAAGTTCGGGGCAATGTGTTTGTCCGGCTCTCTGCATTTAAGGTGCATTTTAGTGAACGATGACGATTTTAGTGGTGGCGATGATTAAAGAAAGCACGCCCTTTCGACTTGTTTGGTACGGTGCCCTAGCCAACCAATTATTTTCAGTCATAAGGTATGTACCACGGTGGGCGAAATAGAACCTGGGAACCTGGTTGATACCTGGAAATAGAACCTGGGGAGGTAAAAGCTCAAAATCGAGGTAATTGAGTGTGTGGGCCATACTTTCTATACAAAGCCTTCGATTGCAACCATTATGACCTAAAGTGTTCTCAAAGGTATAGTACACATACCGCACGAGCTAAATTGATTGTTGGCCAAGGTCAGGTCACTATGCGCAAAAGGTTTAGGTTATATCCATAAAACATGCGTCATTCGATGCATGTTTTATGGTTCATTGTAAACGTACAATTCGATAGTGAGTAATTTTACCACCTCATCTCATTTAAGTGAAGTTAATGCCAAGCGCAGGTCAAGGTCAGGTCACATAAGGTCAAAATTGTAAATTTATAATATAAATGAAAATGCATTTTGCTTGGACTAGTTTGGCCTCAGAAATGCAGTGGTGACGTATATTTGTTCGTAGCTGGTTATTGAAAACCGAAAAAATCGGATTAAAAATACATCATACTTTAGGAGCCATAAGTCAAAAATGGTGATGTTTTAAAATTTAGCCAGAGGGTCGCCGTCACTGGCCAGAGGGGCGCCGTCACTGGCCAGAGAGGCGCCGTCACTGGCCAGAGGGGCGCCGTCACTGGCCAGAGGGGCGTCGTCATTGGCCAGAGGGGCGCCGTCACTGGCCAGAGGGACGCTGTCACCGGCCAGAGGGGCGCCGTCACTGGCTAGAGGGGCGCCGTCACTGGCCAGAGGGGCGCCGTCACTGGCCAGAGGGTTGCGTCACTGGCCAGAGGGTTGCGTCACTGGCCAGAGGGGCGCCGCCACTGGCCAGAGGGGCGCGTCACTGGCCAGAGGGGCGCCGTCACTCGCCAGAGGGGCGTCGTCACTGGCCAGAGGGGCGCCGTCACTGGCCAGAAGGGCGCAGTCACTGGCCAAAGGGGCGCCGTCACTGGCCAGAAGGGCGCAGTCACTGGCCAGAGGGGCCTATTTCCGCGCCTTCGGCGCGGGGGGGGGGGGGGGGAGCGCCCTCCGCCGCCCCCTGTATCCGCCCCTGTCTAAGGTCATCGGAGGTCAGTGACCTCGGTTGACCTGTGAAAGTGCATGACCCCGATGGAACATACACTAATGTAAAATGGTTGTCAAATTTGAAATCAGCATCACAAAATGCCCTACAAACTGCTAGAGGCCAAAAAAGTTATATCAGCTCATCAGTGGTCACTGTCTTAGTGGAAACCACACGTGTCACCTGTTAACACCTGTGCATATGCTCCTGAACAAACTGGTCATGCCCAATAATCTTATACAAGCCTATTATAATGCAACTGAGAGATTATTATATTCAGCACATGCTACATATATTTTACTAATAAATGCAACTGTTTATGGATTGCAATGCTGAAGCCAATGGGGGGAAGCACAAGCACAGTGTTATTGGACTCTACAGGATCCAATAGCACTTTTGTTCTTGGATCATACCATTTTACAAATAAGTCGCATGGTACAATATTGAATGGACTCATGCCTGAAAGATTTCTTATTGAACTCGCCTTTGGCTTGTCCAATAACAAATCTTTATCAGGCACTCATTCATTCAATTATAATAATCATTGGTTATTTTTACATCTTAATGGGAATGTTTCACCTTTCCAGAAATTGTCAAATATATGCTGGCTGTAGTCGAAAATATGAAGAAAGTGCTGCTGAAAACCATGGTGATATTTTTCTCTAGAAAAGTCACTTAACTTTATACAAATTAAGGTTTTAAATTTGGGATGATGACGTCATTATTGAGCTATAGACCGCCGCTGATTGGCTGACAAAGTGGGATTGGCTGAAAAAGTGGCTGTCGGCCAATCAGCGGCGGCACTAGCCTAGACCCCATTTTGCAAATGGGAAATTAAATTGCTTAAAAACGGCTAAGTTTTGGGGAAAATGACCTTAGTATTTTCGACATTTCAATAAAGGCCAAAGATAATGGCTATCTCAGTTCAAAACCAATACAAAGGTGAAACATTCCATTTAAGCAAATATGCATGACCATATCATCATCAATGACAAAAAAATGACTTAAAGGTTGAATTTTGTCACTACAAGGGAAGGAATATGCATCTCACTATGTCAAATCTGAATCTGCCAGGTATAAATCACTGTTGTGCAACACTTCACCCCAACATCGCTAGAAAGTCAGGCACTTCCTATATTTTCCATCAATGGGAATGCTTGCATCATCACTTTTCCAATATGAAAAAAGTGTGTTCCATTTATATAATTAGACAGCAATGAGCAAAACTAAGACTTATACCTGTAAGACACACAATTCCAGTCAAATATTGTTTGTTAACACTCAATAGACAGCCGGCGATGTGCAATATGACTGGCATGGTGTGTTTATTCATCTACATATATAGGGTTCTCTCTCCTTCATGACTTTCCTCAAATGCCTTCCCCAACATGTTACATGATGGAACCCAACAAGGTAAGAATACAAGGTAAGGGTTGGAAAACCTGGGTATTTCATAAAAACCCACAGGGCAGTTTTCTTGTGGGTTTAAATACTGACACACATTGCAACAACTGAGGGCTGGTATTGAAAAAGGTCTTGAGCACCCCAATCGTTTTCCCACTTATAGCATGCATAATGTACACGATTGTAATGTATAATTATTCCTTTGATTGATGTGATCAGTTAAAATGGCTTAACATGTTCATTATCATTGAACACATACAAAGTTAACCAATTTTAAACTTCACATCCTTTATCTGAACATGTTCCAAAACAAAAATGCATAAAAATGTCAGCCTGAACACTCCTTGAATTTCATGCCATAAGTAACAATATTGGTGTTGCGACGTGATCTCCTGTCTGGTCACTCACATGGTGTCATCGACATCCTCAACAATTGTTTCCACCATCACTGCTCCCTGAGAACGCCTTTGCCCCCCCCCCCCCCCCCCCCTCCATCGTTGCCTGAAGACGGGCTCTGTTCCTCAATCAGTCAGTCAAACTATCAAGGATAAAACTACATAGGATACACCCTGGAAAGTTACGATTTATAGTGATAGTACAGTTGGTGTATATAACTATAAACTACATCCCTGCATATGTAGCTATATCTAAGGTCAAAGTCAAACAGAGCTCAGACTGTCAATGAAGAAAGCATTTGCATCATAGCAAAAGTTGAGCATATCCTGAAGCTTAGGTAATGGTAGTTATGATGTTAATATAATATTACACCTTTTTTCAATTGAGCATGGCCAATCGTCAAAACTGTTTCAATACAGGACCAAACTTGGCGCCCTTCCCCGCGCGGTTGGTGCAGAACAGTTGACATATCTGCAAAACTAGTCGCCACAATCAGATTTCAGTTTGTCATTGGGCAAAACTTTAACATTGTGCAGGTAGAAAATAGCACATCTGAATTTTAAAAAAATGTTCATTCTAAAAGGATCGTCATTGTGCATTTCATATTGGAGCTTCTCCACAACCAAGTGTGATAATTTAGACATTTCTCAAAAGTTTGTTCGTATTCAAAACCGTTTGGCAATGCTGTAAAATCAAAATGACTTGGAATGAGACAGAAACGCCCCCCCCCCAAAAAAAAAACATTGACTGTTGCACACCTCATGTGGATGACACCATGTGAGTGACTAGACAGGAGATCACGTCGCAACACCAATATTGTTACCTATGGCATGAAATTCAAGGAGTGTTCAAGCTGACATTTTTATGCATTTTTGTTTTGGAACATGTTCAGATAAAGGATGTGAAGTTTAAAATTGGTTAACTTTGTATGTGTTCAATGATAATGAACATGTTAAGCCATTTTAACTGATCACATCAATCAAAGGAATAATTATACATTACAATCGTGTACATTATGCATGCTATAAGTGGGTATGGTATATGTTAGCAATGCTTGATCGGGACAATAATGCACTGCTGTTAGTATAGCCACCTATACAAACAGATTACATTTTGTGGTGAAACAAGACAGGATGCCGCTTTGAATTTCGAATATAATAAAACAATTGGCTCATATTTTATACATGCCATAATTTTCCAGCTTTTTTTCTAAATTTACTTGACTGGTGGAAACAGTGTAGGGATTATTTCATCTTGTGGTAATAAAAGAGACCATCAAATTTTGGTATTAGCTGTGCAGGCATCACACTTCCGTACACCAGCTGTAGGTAGCGTAACAAGGGGCGGGCAGTGAAGCCGGCTTGATGACATCACTGGGAGAGTATTTTTCACTATCGGTGGTGGAAACAAATCACTGCTCCCTGAGAACGCCTCTGCCCCCCCCCCCCCTCCATCGTTGCCTGAAGACGGCTCTGTTCCTCAATCAGTCAGTCAAACTATCAAGGATAAAACTACATAGGATACACCCTGGAAAGTTACGATTGATGGTGATAGTACAGTTGGTGTATATAACTATAAACTACATCCCTGCATATGTAGCTATATCTAAGGTCAAAGTCAAACAAAGCTCAGACTGTCAATGAATAAAGCATTTGCATCATAGCAAAAGTTTAGCATATCCTGAAGCTAGGGTAATGGTAGTTATGATGTTAATATAATATTACACCTTTTTTCAATTGAGCATGGCCAATCGTCAAAACTGTTTCAATACGGGACCAAACTTGGCGCCCTCCCCGCGCGGTTGGTGCAGAACAGTTGACATATCTGCAAAACTAGTCGCCACAATCAGATTTTAGTTTGTCATTGGGCAAAACTTTAACATTGTGCAGGTAGAAAATAGCACATCTGAAGAAAAAAATTGTGTTAATTCTAAAAGGATCGTCATTGTGCATTTCATATTGGAGCTTCTCCACAACCAAGTGTGATAATTTAGACATTTCTCAAAACAGTTTGTTCGCATTCAAAACCGTTTGGCAATGCTCTAAAATCAAAATGACTTGGAATGAGACAGAAACACCCCCCCCCCCACAAAAAAAAACATTGACTGTTGCACACCTCATGTCGATGACACCATGTGAGTGACCAGACAGGAGATCACGTCGCAACACCAATATTGTTACCTATGGCATGAAATTCAAGGAGTGTTCAGGCTGACATTTTTATGCATTTTTGTTTTGGAACATGTTCAGATAAAGGATGTGAAGTTTAAAATTGGTTAACTTTGTATGTGTTCAATGATAATGACCATGTTAAGCCATGTTAACTGATCACATCAATCAAAGGAATAATTATACATTACAATCGTGTACATTATGCATGCTATAAGTGGGTATGGTATATGTTAGCAATGCTTGATCGGGACAATAATGCACTGCTGTTAGTATAGCCACCTATACAAACAGATTACATTTTGTGGTGAAACAAGACAGGATGCTGCTTTGAATTTCTAATATAATAAAACAATTGGCTCATATTTTACACATGCCATAATTTTCCAGCTTTTTTTCTAAATTTACTTGACTGGTGGAAACAGTGTAGGGATTATTTCATCTTGTGGTATTCAGTGCTGAACGTAAGATCATAAAATACATAAAAGAGACCATCAAATTTTGGTATTAGCTGTGCAGGCATCACACTTCCGTACACCAGCTGTAGGTAGCGTAACAAGGGGCGAGCGGTGAAGCCGGCTTGATGACATCACTGGGAGAGTATTTTTCACTATCGGTGGTGGAAACAATTGTAATAACATAATCAAACCTGACCTAACCTTTATAGCAACTATGGTCACAGGGACCCACGTTTAGAATGCTCCGCTCACATTTGCTTGCTGCACTGCAGAACCTACTGAGGGCTGTCGCCTGTCGCCCCCCCCCCCCCAGACCATCTTGTAGACAAAACCTAACCCTACAGCATAATAAGTTGTGATGTATTTACACCATAGGGTTAGGTTTTGTTCACGAGATGGGCTGGGGGGAGTTACAGAAAGTTACGAGAAAAAGAGTAACCACCCTGGAAAGTTACGATTGATAGTGAAAAATACCCTCCCAGTGACGTCATCAAGCGGGCAGCACTGTCCGACCCTTGTTACACTACCTACAGTTGGTGTACGGAAGTCTGATGCCTGCGCAGCCAATACCTAAATTTCTCAAGCTTCCACAATTTGAATCTTGCTTCTTGCAAGAAATAACATTGAACGTAAATGTGATCTTGCCACCGACAGCCATCACACCAAGGTCAACCTGGTTGCACCTAAACCACCCCTACCTCATGTATCAGGGAAGATGCTGACAATCCATCACCATTGCAAGAGTGGAATCACGTCACTCAAGCTTGTGTCAAAAAGCTTGGCTGTGCCATCAAATGACAATATTCATAGCAATAAATTAAATTAATCATGTAAATAGAAAAGAAACTGCAGTTCTAAAGAAACACAGTTGTGAGGGATTGCATATATGAAAACTATAATTTCAAATTTGCATCTCCCTCACCCAAAGAACAGTTTTACCTGAGTTTTCGAACGTCGGCCAAAAGCAAACGAAAAAGGGTGTATTAGGTATCAGAATTAAAGGAAATCGCTTTGCCAGTATGTCAAAACATTTGCAGGCCATGAAAGCAAAACTTACCAGCATAGGTACAATGTTTTCAGGCACGCACAGCTCGCTACTCCCGGAGATCACAGCAAATATTCAGTCGCAAACAAAAATGGCGACACATCTTGGTGCCGGCGTGGCGACTCGTTAGCTATCAAGCCTGCAAAATCATCCTTCCACAAGTCCCAAACCAATGACATCATCAACAAACACCAAGGCCACCTAAATGGGCTGCTTCGTAATCTATATGCATGGGAACAGCGTGTCAAAGCTGGATCAGCTGAGCATGGCGAGTCTGTGGCTATTTCCATATGCAGCATGAGGCTTGTCAGCAGCTGGTAAATGAAGGAGGATGGACCTTTTCATTTAAGAAGGCAAAAACCAATCCCAAACCATGCTGTGTGTTGTTTGAATAGCTTAGTGACAAGGGTAAGCCTGATCCCTTATTTCAAAACAAGACTACTTACACTGCCCAGGTATTCTACAGGTATTCTTACCCTGCCCAGACTCTTATAAGGTTGTGTTATTTGAATACCAACAGGGCGATGGCTTGTTTGAAGCCCTTGTTTTGACATATAGCTTGTTAATATTTTTTACAGTGTAGAGGATACATACGTACCTACTCAATCAATGTTGCCACCCATGGCAAAAATCCGTGGCGCCGCCCCTGTAGGATAGGATGATCAACTTCCGTTTCCAGGTTCTTGAAACAAAATATGTCCCTGCTCCCGGACCTCGAGGCCATTTGCGCATCTCGGCGGGCATAGACACGACACAGGCAGACGAAGTAACCGATACCTACTACAGTGAACGCTGCATTTCTCATATTACTGCCATACAGTCTATGGCAGAAAACCTCTCCGAGCATTCAGAGTTGCTAACCTGCAGCAGCCAGCCAGGCAGCGGCAGACTGAAATCTAGCCGGCGACTTCCCGATCGCGCAAAGAAGTCAACGACTTGCTGACGGAGTATTAGGTATCTGTGGGCTTCGCACATGACCAGCGCCTTCATCCGGAGCTCGGTCATTGTCGCTCGGAGAGAGGATAGAGTCTTCTCCACCTTACTGAACACCCTCTCCGCCTCTGCCGTTGTAATCGGAAGGACGGCAAGGACCTACAGGAAAAATGATGGATTTGGACCGATTGTTCTGTTGTAGACTTGCTTGATCGAAATGGTGCTGGATAGAAGGAATTAAATAACTACACTTGTAAACGTGATAATGATTAAACTAATAAATTAACTCTCGCCCTGGTGGTGGTCATTTTTACCCCCCCCCCCCCCCCCCTCTGAGGTTTTTCGAGAATATCGGGAAAACGGCGGCGCGCAGCGCCGACAAATTTGGCCAAAAATTAAAAAAAAAATCCAAAATTTGCCCAGTACCGTTTTAAAAACGCAAATATAGCATGTATTAGACTTCAACGTCTTGAGGGGTACATAGTTTGGCCCCCTTTGAACAGTCTTGGGGGGGGGGGGGAGGGCTTGGTCTGGCAAAAATCCGTGGCGCCGCCCCTGTACGGATAGGACAGTTGACCTCTGACCACCGCCGGGTCAGGTCGTACAGCGCCCGCTCCGCCCGCCCGCCCGCTCGCGCCCCAGTGCACACTGCGAGTGACTGGCCGAGCTGAGCCTAGTGAAAGTGACTAAGCCAAGGACGAGGAAATACAGGAGTTACGGGAGGAGCTGGAGGAGACCAAAGTCAAGTTAAAGGAGCTGGAACAGTACTCTCGGCGCCTGTGCCTCAACGTAAGTGGAATGCCGGAGGGTCCAAACGAAAGCACCGGCCAGCTCGTAACGGACCTAGCGAAGATGGCGGGTGTCGACGTCACGCCTGGCGACATTGACACGTCCCACCGAGTCGACGCACCAAGACAAGGCAAGGTGCGGGCCATCATAGTGCGATTCACGCACTATACAGCGCGTCAAGCGCTGTATAACGCGAGGAGGGAGCTGAGAAAGCCCCGTCCCTTCCTCGGCTCCACGGTCAGCGCCGAGACGGCAAACAACGTCTTCATCTCGGACAGCTTAACACGGGACAACCAACTGATCCTCTACAGAGCCCGGCAACTCAAGAAAGATCAGAAGATCTTCGCAGCCTGGTCGGATGTCGGGAAGCTGCAAGTCCGAGTCAGCCAGGGTGGACCGACCAGATTATCCGGTCTCTGCGAGACGTGACAAAGCTGGTTGACCCGAGCCGCCAGTGGCGACTCCAGCGGCGATGTCTGGGGCGCCGGGAGGAATCGCGGGCGAGCCCCGAAGGTCGGCCAGAGCGAAGGGCAACGACAGGTCGAAGTGGCGGCACAACTGTCGCGTCGGCAAACGTCGGACACCGTTCCCGTGAGCGACGGATCATCTGCCCGCGGCCCGCCGCCTGGGCGTGCCTGGTGCCGCCGCTGTCACCCGGACTGTCGTGACCCCCATCGACCCGGCGTTCCGGGAATCCGCGTGACCTGCCGGTGGACACGGTCGGACAGACAGTCTGCCTTCCCGTTTGGATGTTTCCAGGCGCGCGCCGATCGACGCCATCTTGAAAATGGTACGTCAGCTGATGATTCGGGGGCAAGGGGACTGGATAAACTGCGGCAACTGGATAAACTGGGGAACTGGATAAAATCGGCGGATGCGCGGCTACTAAATGTAATGACTAGTAGTGAAACCGTAATATTGCGAGATTTTTTGTTGTTGATCTTATTCGTAGTTAAAGGGTTACCTTGGGAAAAGTACGTGGAATGATGAAAAGGAGTGCCCTGATTACAGTTCTGGAATTCGTTATTGCGAGAGAAAAAAAAACAAATTGGTTATAATTTGAAAAATATTCATATTTTTACATGTAACGTCACAAAAATCTTGTGTCACAAAAATGAGTTGTGACGACATACCGGCAAAAGTATATCCTTGAATCAGAATTGTAAACAACACTAACAGCAAGTAATGGCGGTGACTTACTTGTCTGTCGTGCGCCAAGTTATACGCCAAAAAGCTCCCATTCCTTCAGCATTGCCACCTTAGCTACGTAAGGCCTATTCCTTCAGCATGTCCACTTTAGCTCCGTAAGGCCTATTCCTCAGCATTGCCACCTTAGCGAAACTTATTTTCTGTAATTTCTAACAGATATCGATGATATGTTTTTGGTAATTGAAGTTTAAAATAAGGATTTATGACAAAGTATGAAACTTTATTATTAAAGGGAGTGTGCCTACTCACATCGCTTATTTGGGGCTATTGACCCTGGTCTATAGAACATAATTTGCTGAATTGACTCATGACTTCGTTTCTCCAGATTCGCCCTAGTTGCTGAGATATTCCAAAGACTCCAGGAACTTGCTGGGAGCAAAAAGGTATCGGGTAGACTCCAGAGGGCTTCCGCTACTAGAAGCACTGCAACTATCGATTACACTGCTAGCATATTGTTAGCGCCGGCCAATAGCAATTCAACAAAACAGCTCGTGCACGCTGATAGCAGCAGCCGAACATAAACTGGACGGCCATCATGTTTTTCGATGATGGCCGTTTCGATGATGGCCGATGGCCATTTTTTGAAGAAGATATTAATTTAGAGTTACAAAACTTGCACACAATAAAGTTCACAGTGGCAAGAACGTGCTGTGCAAAACTTGTCTTTCTATCTTGCATGATGTAACCGTAATTGTATTGTCTTATGTGCGCCGTTTTACATAACATCACCATAGTGGCGATCGTTTAATAGATATCGAGAAAAAAAAGAAGTAAAAAACAATATAAGTGAAAATTCAACTCCAGATGTGAATTTCATCATATGCAACAATCAAACCAATAGCTACTTACCGCATGCAAAATATTGTTGACATTCCAAAACAGTAGGCACACTCCCTTTAAGTAGAATATTTAATCAAAACTAGCCAGCTGACAAACTGCCTCCCATTGGCCCTGTGTTGAAGCGCCATTTCCGCTTTGCCTAGTATTCTATGACCGTGGATGTTTCCAGCTCGCTGCGTAGCTGCCCCGGTGTCTGACGCCTGGCACCCCTGTCTGACACCCTGACTGACCCCTGCGCTCAGTCTGGCGCCTGGACGCGGACGCCTGGTGTCTGACGCCAGGTGACGACTACCTCGTCCCACCCCACCACTTCGTGTTTCTGGAGCCGCCCCTGCTGGTGACGGGTGCTCGGCGGCGGTGCACCGCGCCCGGCCCTGACCCTGACCGGCCCAGCCGTGTGCCGCAATGGGCGCTTGTCGTGCTCAAGCCTCGAGTTCGCCGCCCCTGTGGGCGCGCCTGGCGCTGCCTCTGCCGTGAGCAGGTCATCCGCGGCACCCTGCCCACTTCTCGCCGGACAATCTGGGTCCAGTGTGATTCGATGGGTCCTGCGGTGTGGTTTGTGTCCTGCGGCCAGGTTGTGATCGTGTGTGTTAGTGCATGTGTTCTTTGCGGCTTAAATGTGTGCGTGTGTGGGGTGGGGAGGGGGGGGGGGGGGGGGTTCGTTAGATGTTTGGATCAATAGCTATTAGTATTCATCATCCAGTTAGTTATGACACCATCCATCGTCCAGTCAGTTAGTTATAGTAGTTATGGGAGGGGCTGAACTGAATAAGATCCTACACCCCTGGTTCTCAATTCGTATTTTTGTCATGGATGTTTTCCCCATGAATTTGCAACATACAGGTATTCTATACATTACAATGCACACATGGCACATTTATCTGAACCGTTTTCCCATAATCAATCAATAAACATTTCAGAAAACTGTGATGTATTCGGCGGATTAACTTGGCCCCCTACGACGACGTCGTTGAACAGATTGAAACAAAAGTCAGATATGTTGTGTTTCCAATAGTGGAGGAAAACACCGAAAATGAACTAAAAGAAAGTGAAAAAGTCATTATTTCCCTTTAACCTTCGCCCTGGTGGGGAGGGGGGACATTTAAACCCATTTTAGTCTTTTTTGTACTGTTCATACGCGGTTTTCCAATAATTTTACCGTTTTAAATACTTGAGAAGAAATAAAGATATACTTTTCAAATAAGAATTTAAAAATATTGCTTGGTCCAAAACCTATCTTATCCTTTTGATTGTTATCAAAACTTTTGATTGTGATTGTCTTGTAATATCTATTTTGAACGATTTGTTGAAGCTTAGCTAATTTTCTCATCGAACTCGTATGTAACAACGGCACTATATTGCCTATATCTAAAAAAATCAATTGAATTTGAAATAAAATTAAATGGAATAATGAAATGAGTGAAATTAAATTGTCCTTGTGTAGTAGGCTGTGTCATCAATCACAGAACATGCTCTTCGCCCACTTGTATTCACCCCAGGCAACCAGAACCTATGTGATATTATTATTTTTTTTCATAAAAATTAGAACTCATCCTGCCGTCAGCGAAAAACGAAACTCGAATATCGACTAGAGCGCTCCTAGCGGACACTGTCTGAACTAACCATTATCTCTAAATTCACCACTAACTTGCGTATCAAAAACGATAGAGATGCGAAACTTGCACAATGTGTGCACAATACTCGGTCATATGTTCCTCTAAAACTTAATGACTTAACTTCAAAGTCTTCTAAAATTATCTGAGCTCAATCATGACACTTAGTCGGTGTCATGGTCGATGAGCATTTGCCGTGTGCTCCCCTGAGTTAATTAAGTACCGTAAGATATGCTGAGCCACCATGCAACATGTAACGAGATTGGCTGGCGTTTCAGCCAAATACTTACAGGTGTTTCCACTTTCCTTCCAGTGGCGGCGGAAGTGGGTTGGAGGCAGCGAGGCAGACCGCCCTTCAAATGCCTTACACATTATGTTCATGGCTGTCGCATGGTAAGAATCGGGGTAAAAGGCGGTTTGCCCCAGCATCTGTGAAGGGCTTCCGCTTCCCCTGCTTCCTTTTCCTCCTCTTGGCCCATGTCACCCCCACGCAAGGCGAAGCAGGCCGATCTATGTGGGTCGGTGCGTCCGATATCCCTATGCAACCTGGATGATCTTCACCGCTAGGCTGTCGAGTGAATCTCTCAGTCCAGGGTCCGCGCCCCAACGCCAGCAGCTGGCCATCGCTTAGGGTGCGCATTCCAGTACAGGTGGGTCACACTAACCGGCTCTCCGCACCGGGGCAGCAGTCTTCGGCTGCCAGGCCGATATGGTGAAGATTGTCCTACGTCAGCAGAGAGGTGCCCGTCCGAAGATGGGAGATCATCGCTGCCTCCCGCCGCGGCAGGACGTAGTGTCTGATGTAGGTGCTGGGTGCGGACGCAGCCGCGGCCTTCCAGTGTTGCACCAGTTCTCGCTCGTGGCGGGCGATGGTAGATCAGGCGCACGTCAGGTTGTTGTTGTTGTTATTGTTGTTGGGATTCCTCTACCGGCTAGGAACCGGTCCTAACTGTGCGGCTCTGGAGGGACCTGGCGGCGGCCGCCAGGGCCGCCACCACGACATCGCACCTCAGCTTTTCCAGTCTGGGCGTGATTGTGCTCAGCGGACGAAGCCGGACCCATAGCAGAGACGGAGTATGCTCTGGGGTGTCGGCCTCGTCCCTGCAGATGCGGCACCAGTCCGCCTCCCTCCTGCAGCTGAATGAACCGCACTGCACTGTCGGGCAGGGTTCCTGCCAACACGATGAAGATATTGGGCCGTCCCGGCCAGTGCAGTGGCCCGTTCGTGGTTGGTGGGTGTTAGCCGCCGCGGCCCTGTCCAGACCAGTCAAGGGCGGCGGCGTGCGCGTGCCCATCAAAGAACGGTACCAACTCTGGACAAACTTGCGGTGGAGCGCGCCTCCTGGAGGAGGCCTTCTGTCAAATCGGATTTCCAGGTGAGAGGTGCGAGCCACCCGGCCCTCCGTTGTCTCCCGACAAGCGGCCCGGAACACCAAATGGGCGCTGTCGCCCGGCATAGGCCAGGTCGAAAGCCGCGTCTGACTAGTCAGCGGCGGTCGCCCCTCCAGACACAGGGGCGCGGTGTTGGTACCGCGGTCTGCGAATGCAGAGAGATCCGCGAACGTAGGTAGATTTACGCCAAACGATGATGTCGCCACGTTCAGACCAAGGTGGGCGACATTAATAGAGAAGAGCGCCAGCGGCTCCGCCGGTAGCCCGCCCGCCCACACCGGCCTCATCCACCCACACCGGCCTCCTCCGCCAGCCTTTGGCCCAACGGCCTCAAGCAGAGTCTGTATTGGAGTACCACGCACTCGTCTGCAGGCTTCAGTGGTGGCCTGGCGGTCTACGTGGGCTCCTTACATGCCCTGTTTTATGCCATGTATGCACGGAGTAGCAGAAGAGAGCAGGCTGATCTATACAATGGTACTCAGTGCCGGCCAGCTGCAGCGTCCGAAGTGACAGCGTGGGAGCTCATCTTCAGCCACCATGACGTCTATCTTAGTCAATCGCAGGTAGCCAGTAATGATGATGCAGGCGGTCTTTTCCGTTCAGACATTATATACGCTCCTTCACTGTCGGCACTTCAGCACTTAAAACATCTCGGTAGCTTGATGTGCGGCTGTGCCTAGTTCTGTTAATCGTTTACACGGAAACCGACCGCACAGATAGGAGTGAACGTGCATTCGCATACAAACCAGTATGCGTAAGCAATTGTGCACCGAGAGGCAGGTGTAGCACAGCACTGAATGTCTGGAAATAAGTTGTAGATCAAGGATAAACAGTGTTTACTATGCTTAATACGATATGTATTACACCAACAATGTTACTTCCCAAAACGTAGTGAAACCTATTAAGATTTGGTGTTAGCTTCCTCTTACTTATAATACATGCAAATTCAAAGTTTCTTGCGGCAATTTCAGAGTTGAAAGATACACGTGTCACAGCTAGATCAAACAGCTCAATGTGAGCACGATTAAGTGAAACAAAAATTTACCGACTTATAAGAACGACGAAGAATGGCATGGAAGCGCGCATAGACTGGAGACTTCAACGCCAGAAGCTAATTTTGCTCGTTATTGTGAACTAAACGGCAGGATGAATTGGGATTTGTCGACACTTTTATTGATATTGTGTGGCTTCTGTTGTCTCAGGGCACGATAATTTTGGATGAAGAGTGTGATCAAGAAAAAGTGTCTTTGATGACACAGCCTACTGTGTAGTGTGTTTCTTGCCAGACTGGTTATTGATTCGACACTGATTGAATCGCTTGGAATCGTTCAATAACAATTCCTTGAATAAAAAAAAATCATTGATTCACCACCAGATCTTTTGATTCATGAATCGTGACTGAATCAAAACCCGCATCAAATCAAGGCTGATCCAATCAAACGATTTAACAATTCTTAACAATTCAAGTACTCTGGTAAATTGTGCCAAATACATGCAGTCCCAGTGGCTACACTCATTTATTCTGAAATAGTATTGCTGTAACAATGTGTTAATGATCATGTTGAATCAATAACCAATCTCTTTCTTGCAATGTAGCGCACTTCACCACGAAGAGCTACCGTCATCCAGCAGCTTGGAAATCTTACTAGCATTGATACGCGGCCACAACACTGTGGCATGATATTGATTAGTCTGGGATTGACCGCTCCCAGGACGGCGACAATGGATACAAGTTTCCAATTTCCTTTTTTATAAACCAGGTACCTAAGCGTAATTGTTGATGATTATCTGTTTCAATTAACCTTTTCATGCATAAGCAGGCAATGTCTGATTTGTCTGCTGATTTGATAGAAATTATCGAAGTCTGATTTCATATAAATTATTTGAAAATATATTGATTCTTTTGTATGAAAACTGACCGAACCTAAACCAATTGTGGGGGAGGGGCACCTCTGTATCCGCCAGTGCCTGAACACTAGACCACGTCGTCATCTGCTGAATTCAGATTTCAGATCTGGCGGAGTTATTTTTTAATGTCTTGGTTCTTAACATTATTCCAAAGGATTTGCAAAACAAATCGAAAATGTATCCTACCGGGTTTTGTGATTTGTAAAACATTGCAAACGCAGTTTCGCCGTTGAAGTCGCTCATTGTAAACATATTGGTGTTATCGTCCGGTAAACACTTTTGATGTTGTTATTGTTCTTCGTCATTTTACGGATCAGAAAGTGCAGTGGGTGACTTAAAGAGTACATTTAAGTTCTTTTAGGGTTTATAAGAGTGTAAGCAAGGTTATTTGGCAGTCATACGGGTTTAATTGGTGGGTTTTGGTGGCACTTCTTTGCACTTAGGCCAAAGCGCCTATCTTCATAATTAAGGATATTTTATCACGGAACTGGCGGGAATTGAACACAATATTAAATCGGAACTCCTTTGGATATCAGCTAACTTGTTCAATGTTGACAGTTTCATTGTCGCCTTGCGCATCATCGAGCGATGTCTTGGGATAAAAATAGTTAGTTTATGCATTCCAAGCGTTCGCAGATGTCGTTGGGAGATGGGACGCGTTTTACGCTCAGTGGAACGTTGCAGTGGTTGCGCACAGGGTGTTCCGATCCGGTCAAATGATGGCTGTAGGAAGTGTAGCAGTGGCCGATAAACAACAACAACACCAAACACATTTATTTGACAAACAAAAATAAACACAAAAACTTAATCACAGACCGGTGCAAAAGTGAGACCGCTTAACCCTATTTGTAACAGGGGGGGGCGGATTCCGCCCCCCCCCCCCCCCTCATCTTTTTCGCAGATATCTCCAGAACGGCTGAGAGCAGGGCCATGAAATTTTGGGACTTTTCATAGAATTGAACTCCGCATTTGGAGTCAAAATTTTGAGTTCTTAACTTGAACAGAGGTGGTTCCAGGGCACAGTTTTGGGTGGGTTCGGAGGCGACATTTGGCGAAAATACGGAAATGCGATCTTCACGGTTTCTTCTTAACTGCATCAAGTATGAAGGAGTTACATCGGCTTACCGTGATTGTAACAAGTGCAAATTATATGATGTTAATGAAATATCATACAAAATTGCATGGCAGAGGCGGTTTCAGGGGCTTGAAAAGGGGGGGGGGTTTCCAGGAAGTATTCAATGCTTGGCGGGAAGCCAATAGAGCAATGTAAGGGGCATTTATAGCTATCAAGATGTAAAAGATAGCTTCCGCTTCCATTATTTGCATAATTTATTACATATAGAGTTTCAGGGGCGTGTTCAGGAACATGAAAAGGGGGGTGACTGGCATGGTGATGACGATATCCCAGCGATAACAACGCAATATACGTTTAGCTTATAATAATATATGCACATATGAGACCAGAAAAGGGAATAAAGTCATTTGTTTTGCAGAGGCGCGCTCAGGAATGGAAGAAAGGGGGTCATATTATTGCAAGGAAACTAAGAGGCATGGGCGTACAATGACATAACATACTGCAGTTTTCGGATGAAACACGCACCACAGGCTACTCTACGAACGATTATAAGATAATAGGCGAGTCCAGGTAGGGTAAAAAGGGGGGTAAGCAATGTTACTTGAAGTTGTAAGTGAAATAGTCACTGTTGATTAGTTAGTATCATAATAGCGGATAATATACTTATCAAAAGGTCTTGCGCTACCCTAGTTTGGATCCTGGATACGCCTATTATGAAGTACAACATGCAAAAAGGAACTATCTATGATCAGTAACATATTTATAGTGCTGGGTAGCAACTTGTCTGCGGTTAATATTTTTCCCAATTTTACCCCTCTTTTTCACTAACCTGGTACCGCCTATGGCAAAAATATGATTTATAACTGTTTTTCTAATGTCTCAATCACATACCATTTCATTTATCAAAAAACAACATCAAAAAATGGTTTTATTACGCATTTACTTCACCCCCATATTGAGTGACCTGCACACGCCTATGATTTTTGAATTTTCAAACGTCACCGTCATATATCAATTTCCGATTCAATCTCTATCGATTCCTATTAGTTGTGTTAAAATCGGTCGATAAACATGAAAGCTATGTTGGATCAAAAATACCACTAAAATTTGTAGTTTTTGCCCCCCTGTTGCCCCCCTATCCCAAATTTAGATTTTGTATTATTATTTATCAATGTAGATCGTGTTGAGGGGAACCAAACACCGTTTCATTTTTGAAAATCGGACGGGTAGATCTCGAGATCTCCGGGGGGGCGGAATCCGCCCCCCCCCCCCCTGTTACAAATAGGGGTAGCCAGGAGCCTGTTACAAATAGGGTTAAGGCGGCCGCACACTAGGCCATTCGGCGCGCGATATACTGCGACATTCTGCCTCGGAAAATCGCGATGATACGGCGGAATATCGTCCTTGTTCCGGCGGATTCGGCGCTGTCTGCTCGCGAGATTCCGCCCCGCCGACCTACAGCATGTCGCAACCTGTGCCTACAGCCTGTCACAAGGTAAATCAATGATGGCCATTTTTCGACGAAGATGTAAGTTTAGAACCACGAAACTTTTAGATAATAAATTTCACAGCGACAAGAGCATGCTGTGCAAAATTTGTACCTCTGTCTTGCATATATTCGCCACTGTTAGCCTGATCAATTTTGTTGTCCGCGGCTCCGCGGCGTTCAGTCGCGGAAAAAAGCTCGTTCGAATCAGCTTTTTTCCGCCGGTCCGCAGATGGCCGACCGACGACATTCGTCCGCGATTTTTGACGTTTCGGCTGACGCGAAGGCGGAAAGTCGCTAAAGATGCGCGGAAAGTCGTAGCGATATCGCGACCTCCGCGCGCCGAATGACCTAGTGAGCGGCCGCCTTTACACATGGCACCTCTCTGCAATGGTTGGCAGGAGGTAAACAAAAAGTCGACTGGCCGCCGCCGCAAACATGGCTGGCCCCAGCAGGGAACCCGCGCTAATTGTGTCCCATGCCGCGACCCCAGCAGGGGCCCCGCGCGCCAAGACACCCGTCGTGCCTACGTTTTACTGAAACGTCATGATCTAGTCAGATAATGTTGGAAGCTCGTGGCCACCGCTAGTCCCTCGCCGTCGACCAGACAAGTGCCGTGTGTAAGTATGTTGAGTTGTTCGCGTAAAGGAAGAAGAGAGAAGTCATAGCATAGTGTTTCTGAAATGTCCTCAAGAAGATGCTGTCTAGTGTTTTGGTAGAGTGGACAGTGAAAGATGAAGTGAGCTACGGTCTCACAAGGAAAACCACAGGGACAGGATGGGTCATTTATTTTCTGAATTTGAAATCTGTGGACGTTCAGGAAAGACATGCCCAAACGAAAAGTGGTGTGTAGAGTGTTGCCTAGTTTTTTGCCGAGAGAATATAATGAAGATACAGGCATCGACCCCCAGCCTCTCCGTCAAAGCACGCTTGAATTTTGGCAGTGAACTCATAGTTCGGATAGAAGGAGGGAGCTGATTCCAGAGTTTGGTTGTCGCGGGAATGAAAGAGTGTTGGAATGAGGTTAGGCGATTTTGTGGTTGTGACTGAGTGCTGGCGTTGCGTAAGTTCATGCCTGTGTCGTGTTGACGTGTGTTGGGAATTATATATGTAACGTAGGTGGGATAGTGTGACTGTGTGTCTCGGAGCTTGAAATAAAGAGTAAGTTTGTGAATGCGTCTTCTTGTGTGAAGTGAGTCCTACCCCAGGCCATGTCTGAGTTTGTCGGTCGGAGTTCTGAAGTGTGCACCAGTCACTAGTCTTGCAGCCCGATTTTGAAGTCTTTGTAGTCTAAGTCAGTCACTGTGAGTCGTACACTATGTCACAATAATCGAAATAGGGCTGGATGTATGTGGTGTATATCTGAGCTAAAATATGCCTTGGGGTGTGCTGTGCTATGGGATAGATTGGACTGAGTGCTCTGTTTATCTTTTTTGTTACATCGTTGATGTGGTCGTGAAAGTGTAAGTTTTTTTAATAGATTATCCCCAAGTGTTTGTGGCCGTCATGTATTGGGATGGGTGTATCTCCAAAAAGAAGATGTGGTGTGTTTGCCGTGGAACTGTGGGTAAATGTTTGTTGTATGGTTTTGTCTGTGTTGTATGCAATGGCCCACTCCCTTCCATAGTTGAGAATACTGTCAAGGTCTTTTTGTAATGATGTATGTGCGGCATCCATGTTGTCTGGAGTTTGAGTCGCGTATATTAATGTGTCGTCAGCAAAGAAGAGTATGCCGTGTGTCGTCTACGCGAAAGTCCGTCGAGATATATAAGTGCAAGGAGAGGGCCTAACACGGATCCCTGGGGGCACCCTGCGTTGATTGTTTTTGGTGTCGAAAACGTTTCTGTCACTTTGACTCGATGCGTTCTGTCGCGAAGATAAGATTTAAGCCAAAGGAGGAGCGAGCCAGTTATTCCAAAGTCGTGTTTACACTTTTGAAGGAGTCCTGCGTGCCAGATCTTGTCAAAATATTTTGATGTCTAAATAAATAACCGTAAAGTCTTATCCTGAGTCAAGTGCCTGGTGTAGTGTGTGTGTGAGGTACATGAGTCGTAGTTGTGTGCTATGGTGAGGCCGGTATCCACTATGTCTGTCAGTGAGAAGTTCGTTGATGCTTAAGTGAGTATAAATGTGTTGGAATACTATTGTTGCAAACGCCAGTCTTCTCTGGTTTCCACAGGTCTTTTATTGCAGGCAAAAACACTACTCTCCAGCACGTAGCCAAGTCCATCTCCCGGAGCCGATCGCTTGCTTCCCTTTTCTACAACCCGGTTGCTAGGCAACCCTCCATCGAATGCAACCCTCCATCGAAAGATATCGGGAACCGAGGGACGCCGAGAACAACTGCGAACGTTCGTAACACTGCCCTCCTCTTAGCTTTCATCTGTCCCGGAGAAAGCTTACACTACAGGTCGACTAAACTAAACAAACGGAATTAAACAACAGTTATGAAATTAACAATAAATGACGCACACGCGGCAACACTTCTAACCGATCCACAGCACCTCACTCGTAACGGAACGGTGGCCGTTTCTATCGGGCTCCGCGCCGGGTCTCGGGAGCCACTCCGGGTTCCGCGCGCGATGGTGTCCGTCTTGGCTCACTCCGCTGAGTCTGGGTCGGCGCACGTCCTGTGTCCATCCCGTTGTCAGCTGAACGGGTAGCAGCTCCTTGGTTCCCAGTCGCCGTTGCCTCCGTCTGACTCGAGGAGGCAGAGTGAGCGGGGAGCTAGGCCTCGTCGATTGCGCCATAGTAGGGCTTCAGGTGGTCCTTGTGAACCACGGCGGGTTTGCTTCTTGGACCTTGTCGGATCCGATAGACCATGTCGTTGATGCGATCCACCACGACATACGGCCCTTTCCAGGGGCATGTGGGTTTCGGACACGCACCTTTCTTCCGCTGTGGGTTGTAGAATCATACTGCATCCCCTGGGTTGAACCGTTGGCTGTCGGCTCTCAGATCATACCGGCTCTTCGACTGGTTACTCAGCGTTTTGATGTTCTTCCTCGCGAACTGATGGACCTTCTCCATCACCTGTTCCAGGTTTTGCAGGTACTCAGGTACAGAATCGAAGTGTGGTCTGTCTTCCTTGACGTCATAGAAGAAGTCCACCGGCAGAGTCAGCTCCCTCCCAATCATCAGCCTCGCTGGGGTCTCGCGTGTGGCTTCGTGGATAGCTGAGCGGTACGTTAGGAGCAGTAAAGGGACGTGCCGGTCCCATTCTGCCGGATTATCCTGGGCGTACATCGCGAACTGGCTGCCGATGGTTCAATTGTATCGTTACACCATGCCGTCTGAATGTGGATGTAGTGGCGTGGTTCTGGTCCTCACTATGCCGAGCCTGTTGCACATTCCCGTGAAGACAGCTGACTCGATGTTCCGTCCTTGATCTGAGTGCAGCTCGTGAGGGATGCCGAATCTGGACACGTAACCCTCCAGGATTGCGTCTGCCACTGTTCGTGCTTCTTGGTTTGGAATCGGGTACGCTTCGGGCCACTTCGTGAAGTAATCCATGACGCAGAGCAGGTACTGATTTCCAGCTACGGTCTCAGGAAGCGGTCCGAGGACGTCTATAGCCACCCCTCTCGCCTGGGTAGCCGACGTTGTACTGTTCTAGGGGTGACCTCGGCTTCCTCGGCGGTCCCTTCTTGGAAGCACAAGTGGCACAGGCCTCGCACCACTTCTTGACGTCCAGGCGTTGTCCTGTCCAGTAGCATCGCTCACGCAGCTTGCCCAGGGTTTTGCTGATACCCAGATGTCCTCCACCGTGTTCTTCATGGAGCTGCTTCCAGGCATCTCGCCTCATGCATCCGGGCAAAACTCGGAGAACCACGGTCTGGACCCGGTCTGATGCCTCCCACCGGTAGAAGAGCACACCGTCCCGGACGCACAGTGACTCCCACAGTGTCCAATAACTTTTCATCTCATGGCTTTGAGGAGACACCTCCTTCCAGTTCGGTCGTTCTGGGCTAGCTTCCAGCCAGGCGATGTACAGGATCCTTTCTCTGTTCCCTCTTCAGATCTCCTAGAGACCGATTCGACTGTTCGTCTGGCTGCAAAGTCGTCCTCTGGATGGTGCACTCGGTCGGAGAGCATGGCTTTGTTTCGGCCTTCGTGTAGTGCTTGCAGTCTTCTGGGCACGGTCTTCGGGACAATGCATCTGCATTGCCGTGCTTGCGACCCGCTCGATGACTGATTTTGAAGTCGTAGTCCTGGATCTTCTGGAGCCACCTTGCGATCTGACCCTCTGACGCGTTGAATTTCCTCAACCACTGCAGAGCTGAGTGGTCGGTTCTCACCACAAACCGCCGACCGTACAGGTAGTGATGGAAGTGGTCGACCGCCTTGATCAGGGCCAGCAGTTCTCGCCTGGTCACTCAGTAGTTCCTCTCCGGTTTACTGAGTGCTTGGCTGAAGTAGGCGATCACTTGTTCCTTGCTATCCTTTACTCGGGACAAAACGGCGCCGATCCCCACGTTGCTGGCGTCCGTGTCCAGGATGAACTCGTCTTCTCCAGTCGGGAGGACCAGGATCGGAGTCTCTGTGAGGGTTTCCTTTAGTTTATCGAACGCTTCTTGGCACTGGTCGGACCAGATGAACGAAGAACGGTCTTCAGTCAGCGTGTGCAGGGGCCTGGCAATGTCTGCGAAGGACGGCACGAACCTTCGGTAGTAGGAGCACAGGCCCAAGAAGCTCCGTAAGTCCATCTTGTTCGCTGGCTGAGGCCATTTCATCACGGCTTCGATCTTCTGTGGGTCCGTGGACACACCTTGAGGGCTCACTACGTGCCCCAGGTAGCACACTTGCTGCTGGAACAGATGGCATTTCTTCGGGTTGAGCTTGAGCCCAGCTTCCTCCAGCTTAACCAGGACTTCTTTCAGGTGCTCCAGTTCATCCTCGAACGTTCTCCCGTGAACTATCAGATCGTCCAGGTACTTCAGGCATGACTTCGGTGACACGCCGCGCAGCACCTGCTCCATGAGACGGGAGAAGGTGGCTGGACTATTACAGAGGCCGAATTGCATCACAGAGATTCCCAGAGAGAATCTCCTGCCGAGAAGGCCGTCTTTTCTTGGTCTCTCAAGTCCATAGCAACCTGCCTGTACCCGCTCTTCATATCGAGGGTGCTTAACCACGATGATCCTGTCAGCGAGTCGAGCACCGTATCGATCCGCGGGAGAGGAAACGAGTCTTTCTTTGTAACTTCGTTGAGTACCCTGTAGTCCACGCATAATCGTGTTGTGTTGTCTTTCTTCTTCACCAGGACGATCGGCACCGACCACGGGCTATTGGAAGACTTGATGGTGCCGTCCTCCTTCATCATCTCCTGCACACATTTCGCTGTGTCCGCCTGATTCGCGAGGGGAATGCGTCGCGGAGGAATTCTTATCGGACGGGCGTCGCCGGTGTCGATCCTGTGCTTCACTCGGTCTGTCCTGCCAAGGTCGCCTGATCCGGTGGAGAACACATGCTGATATTGCAGAAGAAGCCGGCGAACCGCTTCTGCTTCTTCTGGTACGAGGAACTCAGTGCTGCTGGCATGGAGATTCCTGATGTGCTCGGGTATCCGCTTCTGGTTGGATGTATTCTGGGCGGTCAAGAGGTGGATGTTCCTTACCGTTTCCGCATCCACTGGTTCACACTGAGCCACCTTCATCCCTTTCCTCAGCTTCAGGGGGAAAGTCCGAGCGGTTCATCAGCCGTAGTGGAATGCAGCCTTCGCCGGTGACCTCCACCAGTGCGTCCTCCACTGTGATCTGGTTTTCTTCTTTGCGTGATCCGATCAGCCCCATGTTGACTTGTTGGTCGGGGCAATCCACAGTCCCGCTGACCCAAGCTTCGCTCCGCTCCGGCAGCTGGATGGTGTCTGTTATGTCGGGCAATCCCGGTTGTGCGCGTGCCGTAATCTGGCCGGTCCAGGTCTGCTGGCCTCGGCACCGCTTGCTTATTGGCCGACCGGCAGGTCGGTCACGTGATCGGA
This sequence comes from Chirona hameri, assembly GCA_036785665.1. NCBI lineage: Eukaryota > Metazoa > Arthropoda > Thecostraca > Balanomorpha > Balanidae > Chirona > Chirona hameri. The sequence continues at coordinate 54,970 of JAXIVJ010001419.1, forward strand.
CCAGACGGCCGGCGGCGCAGGACGGCCGCGGCTGTCGCCCCGAAGCTGTGGATGCGTGTGGATGGCTGGCAGAACCCGACGTGGCAATATACCGAAGCCGGTGATATCATTGCATTTATATATCAAGATGGCTCATTGAAGTGGAAAGCAGAAACTTAACAGTGGCGACGAGGCAAGAACTCACATCAAGATGAGTGATTCGGAGGAGAGGAAGTCGGCGACAGGTATCGTGATGCAGCAGCCCACGGTATGTCTTGCGTCAGGTGTCGGGGAATTCGACGAGTATCATGATAGCTGGAGGGATTATATTGAACGGTTTGAGTTTTTCTGTGCCGCCCAAGGGATTAAGGATGAGGAAAGGAGAAGAGCCCTCCTTCTTGCTGGTATTGGGCGAAATGCGTACCGACGCGTCAAGACGATTCTGGCACCATCACTGCCTTCTCAGACGTCGTATCGTGATATTGTCAGTGCTGTGCAGAGTCATGTTGATCCAAAGCCATCAGTCATTGTCAGCCGTTTTCGGTTCCATCAGAAGTGTCAAGGCTCTGAACAAGGGATACAGGAGTTTTCTGCCGAGTTGAAAGTGATTGCAGATCCATGCGACTTTGGGCCGTGTCTAGATGCAATGCTGAGAGACAGATTTGTCTGTGGACTTGCTGACCAGTCGTTGCAGAAGCGGTTGTTGACTGAGGAGGACACGCTGACGTTCCAGCAGGCACAGAGGATCGCGCTGGCAGCTGAGACGGCAGCGAAGGGCGTACGACAGCTCGCTGCATCGACGTCCGATCCAGTGATGTAGGACGTCCACCGAGTTGGACCTACACGGCAGGTGAAGGGGTCGCCGTCAAACCGGTACGTCAGATCGGAATGTTTCCGATGCGGAGGCACCAATCATTCCCCTCAAATATGTCGTTTTAAGACATACAAGTGCCACTCATGTGGAGAACAGGGACACTTGAGCCGCAAATGTCGGAAGAATGGGCAAGACTTGGCTCGCACTTCGAGTAAAATGACTGCCCACTGCGTTGTGACTGATAACACCGACAACGTGACAGAGGATGACGATGCTGTCGATGAGAGTAACGTCTGCAGCGTGTACTCTGTGGGTGAAGAGAGATCCCCTCCAATCACAGTGGACATATTGGTGTTTGGTGTTCCAGTCACGTTCGAGGTTGACACAGGTTCAGCGTCCACACTGATGAATGCCCGCACGTTCAAGATGGTCAAGACCACTGGAGGCGACGACAGTCTGGAACTTCGACAGTGCAGCGCCAGGCTCCGGACGTACACGGGTGAGATCATCCCGGTCGAGGGAGAATTCGGTGCCGTCATCCACTACGACGATCAGCACCTGGAGCTTCCAGTCGTCGTGGTTGATTCGGCAGGGCCGAATCTTCTCGGCAGGGACTGGATGAACTTCTTGCGGCTCGACTGGCAGACCATCAAGCAGGTTAGAGGTGATCCTGGGCGGGAACCAAAGCTTGGTCTAAAGTTAAAGGAAAACTACCCCGAAGTGTTCTCTGCTGAGCTGGGATGTCTCAAGGATGTCAAGGTGAAGTTCGATGTCAGAAGCGATGTTCAGCCTCGCTTCTGCCGTCCGCGCAACATTCCTTATGCCTTCAGGAAACGTGTGGAGGAGCAGCTGGACGCAGAGGTAGAAGCTGGGATCCTCGAGCCAGTTCGTACCTCGGACTGGGCGTGCCAGATCGTCCCTGTGGTGAAGCCAGACGGTAAAATACGCATATGTGGAAACTTCAAGCAGACTGCTAACAGAGCAATCAGAGTAGACAAACATCCAGTGCCTAAGGTTCAGGACATGTTTGCCAAGCTGGCTGGGGGAAAGGTGTTTGCCAAACTTGACTTGAGTCGTGCCTATCAACAGTTGAAAGTAGCCGAGGAGCACAGGCACTTGTTGACCATCAACACTCACAGAGGACTGTATCGTTACTCCAGGCTTCCATTCGGTATAAACTCATCTGTGGGCATTTTCCAGCGCGAAATGGAGAAGTTGCTGTCGGGCATGTCGGGAGTCTTCATTTTTCTCGACGACATCCTGGTCTCTGGACGTGATGAAGACGAGCTCTTGTCGCGTCTGGACCAAGTGCTGCAGAGGCTCCAGGACTCCGGACTCCGGGTGAGACCTGACAAATTTCGCTTCATGGTCCCTCGTATTGAGTACCTGGGTCATGTCATTGACAAAGATGGGCTCCGTACCACTGAAGCAAAAGTGCGTGCTATAACCCAGTCACCACCACCCAGAAGTGTCTCAGAACTAAAGTCATTCCTGGGGATCGTCAACTACTACTCTCGGTTCATTCCCAACAGAGCTCAAACGCTTCATCCTCTTTTTGACCTGCTCAAAAAGGACACACAGTGGTCATGGGGTAAAGTACATCAACGGGCATTCGATGAGTGTAAACGTCTGCTCACGTCTCATCAGCTCCTCGTTCATTTCGATCAAGAGCTTCCACTTGTTCTTACCTGTGACGCCTCTGCTCGCGGGATAGGAGCTGTACTCTCTCACACTTTTCCTGATGGGTCAGAGAGGCCGATTGGCTACGCCTCCAGGACATTGCAGACTGCAGAAGTGAAGTACAGCCAGATTGAAAGGGAGTCCCTGGCTATCATATTTGGGGTGACTGTTTTCCGAGATTACTTGTATGGCGCAAAGTTCGAACTTGTCACTGATCACAAGCCTCTGATCAAGCTCTTTGGGGAGAACAGTAGCATGCCAGAGATGACTAGCGCCAGGATCAAACGCTGGGCGCTAACACTGTCTCAATATACCTACTCCATCAGATTCAAATCCACGCATGACATCGCCCACGCTGATGGCCTGAGTAGACTGCCACAGTCACTGGGCCAGCGACACATCCCCCCAGAGGAGGGGGATGTTCTGCTCATTAACCATCTGGAAGAGGTGGGTATTCTGAGCGCCAGAAAGGTGGGAAACCTGACGAGCAGAGATCCCGTTCTCAGCAAAGTCATACAATGCATCCAAAGGGGCTGGCCACAGAACACGGAGGCTGAGTTGAAGACGTTTGCAGCTAGACAAACTGAGCTATATATGATTGGTGACTGTATCATGTGGGGGACGAGAGTGGTGATCCCCGCGGCCGCACGTGAGGCTGTTCTGGAGGAACTTCACAGCTGTCACTTTGGAGTGGTTAAGATGAAGGCTTTAGCTAGAACGGCAGTTTGGTGGCCTGGTATTGACAGACATATCGAGGAACTGGCTGCTTCTTGTTCCACATGCAGGTCCCAGAGTCCGTCACCTCCCAGAGGCGAGCTCCATCCGTGGCAATATCCAGCCAGAGCCTGGTCTAGATTGCATATCGATTTTGCAGGACCGAGGAAAGGCAAATATTATATGGTTCTGTGTGACGCATTTTCGAAATGGATTGAAGTGGAGATCATGAGTTCTATTGATGCACGTACTACAGTCAAGAAGCTGATATCTATTTTCGCTCGTTTTGGCCTGCCAGATGTCATTGTAAGTGATAATGCACCTACGTTCACCAGCTCGGAGTTTCAGGAGTTCCTGAGGAGAAACAGCATTCAGCACCGCACCATAGCTCCATACTCCCCCGCTTCCAATGGCCTTGCTGAACGAGCTGTACGAGAGCTCAAGGTGCGGTTAGACAAAGTGTCTGACGTGTGTGTTGAAGAGGCTGTGTCTAAGTGGCTTTTCTTGTACAGGGCGACGCCACATGCAGCAACTGGGGAGTCTCCGGGCAAGCTGCTCATTGGATACAAGCCGGTCACAAGGTTCGATAAGCTGAAGCCCGACATTCAAGGTAATGTGATGAGAAAACAGGAGAAACAAGTAGAAAGTCACAAGAGAAAGCATGTTCGTGCTAGAGCGCGTCTTGAATGTGAGCAAACTGTGTGGGCCCGACAGTTCGGCCGTGGGAAGGCTGCATGGTGTCTTGCGGTTGTGGTGAAGTGTTCTCATCCATTGTATTGGGTTCGCATGTCCAATGGACAGGTGCACAAGCGTCACCTAAATCAATTGTACACGCAGGAGGCAGCGGACCCCGCTTGGAGGCCAGCGGACAACCAGCGGAGTGGAGCGCCGAGGACTGCGGCGCTGAGGTCCCCAGCCGTCCCGGCCGGCGTCCTGCTGTCGCTGCGGATGAGGCTGGTCCTTCTGCACCACCTGGGCCGACTGGAAGTCTGCAGTCGGCCGTCGACGGCGCAGAGCCGGGCTCTGATACCCATCAGCCACCGGCCGTGAGACGAGACGAGGGAGCCGCCGGCCGAGTCTCCCCTGGACGCCCTCTGGCGGGCGCCGCCCTGGAGAGTGTCGAATCCAGTCGCGTCTCTCCACGGTACTCCCAGTCGGACTTCAGTCGCTGCTCGACCTCTCGTGACTCGCCACCCGAGCGCCCTCCCATGAGCGCTGATGTACCGGATCATAACAGTGTTGGTGACGCTGACTCGCGATGCTCTGTGTCAGACTCAACACAGGGAGCTGCGGTGACATCTGATGTGACAGACTCTGGTGAATCTAGCGCTGCTGATGAACGTTCTCGGCGCTATCCAGTTAGAGTAAGGCGTCCAGTGGTTCGTTGGAAGTAGATATTTTGTTATATACTGTTCCATGTCTGCATGTTTTTTGTTCTCTACAATTTGAAATTGTGTTTCATTTTGATAGGGGGGTGTTATGTCGGGCAATCCCGGTTGTGCGCGTGCCGTAATCTGGCCGGTCCAGGTCTGCTGGCCTCGGCACCGCTCGCTTATTGGCCGACCGGCAGGTCGGTCACGTGATCGGACCAGACGGCCGGCGGCGCAGGACGGCCGCGGCTGTCGCCCCGAAGCTGTGGATGCGTGTGGATGGCTGGCAGAACCCGACGTGGCAATATACGGAAGCCGGTGATATCATTGCATTTATATATCAAGATGGCTCATTGAAGTGGAAAGCAGAAACTTAACAGTGTCGTTCAGGTATATCCGGTAGCACTTCTTCTGCGGGCTTCACTCGGGCTTCTCAACCAGCATCATGAGTCTGTCGTCGATGGACAGGAAGCGTTTCTTGCAGTCGATTACCGCCTCGCCCAGAAAGTCCATGCCAAGTATTCCATCCTCCGGGACGTTGGCTACTATGGCCGTAAACGGCCAGTCGTATTGGTCTGTCTGCAGCCGCAGGTCCGTCTGTCCCTTCACCGACAGTTAATCACCAGTAGCTGCCCTCACGCGCCACTTGGTAGGCGCCAGATTCTTCTTGGACTTCTCTGACAGCTGGGAGAAGACCTGCGGGCTGGACATCGTGACCGCCGCTCCATTGTCAATCAGCATGTTGACTGGAACTCCGTCGATTGTTCCACTCAAGAAGAGGCCGCCATCAATGCCGTTGATCGTGTTGACTACCACCTGTTTCTCACGGCCTTTGTTATTCAGCACCGAGCTTCGCCCCCCGAGCCCGGCACGCTTCAGTTTTCCTGGTTGTCTCCACGCACCAGTTCAGTCCCTCGGTTGTTGTCAAGCTGACGCTTCCGGCAGTCACGCTGCGTGTGACCTTTCTTCTTACAGTACCAGCAGTCACCAGGGAACGGAGATCGGCGGTCAGGCGCCTGAGTGTCGGGTTTTCGTTCCGGTTGTTTCATCAGCTGCGAGACTTGCTGCGCTATCTTATTCATCTCCTCCTCGCCGATCGTGATGTCACCAGAAGAATTCGGCTGCGTCTGAAGCTCCTCTTGACTAGCGCTGACCTCTCTAATCAGAGCTGCGTGCTGATACTTGCTGCAATCTCTGATAGCTTTATCAGTCGTCAGCACCTCCAGTGCATCCTGCAGCTTGTGCGGCTTCCTCCTGAGCAGCTCCGCCTGCATGTGCTCCTCGACGGCCGTCGTCAGATGATGTAAAGTCAGGACCTCCTGTACCTCTCCGTTGGCTCCAGGGTACGCCAGCCGGACGCGTCTCTCGATGTTTTCAAAAAGCTCCTGAAGTGGCTCATTCCTCTTGCGCTTCATTGTGTTCAGGAGGACTCTGCTCTGCTGCTACTGGTGTTTGGCACCGAATCGGTTTTCCAGGGCAGCCACGAGCTTCGAGAAGTCAGCTCTGTCGCCGTGCGGCATATTGGCGAGCAGGGTGAGCGCTGGGCCTTCGATGCTGGTGCTCAGGTAGTACGACTTCTCCGAGTTGCTCCAGCCGTTCGCGCTTGCCATAATTTCGAACTGTGCCAGGTACGCTTCCCAGAGCGCTTTTCCATCGAATCGCGGAATCTTCTGGCTGTGCCGAGGGGGACTCATGCGATGCTCTGGGGCGGCATTCTCCGTTAGTACAGCCGCCGCTGGTACGAATGGCTTGGCAGCCGCTGTCAGCTGTTGAGGTGAATCCACTGTCAGCGGTCTCTTCAGAGCTTCAATCATTTCTTTGCGCAATTCTTCAGTCTTCTGGTCCAGCCGACTGAATTACTCTTCGGTCCTGTGGTCCAGGCGACTGAATTCTTGGTCCAGCCGACTGATGTCCGCTTTTACTTCAGTCCAGATGGCATTCTGCTTTTGTGCTTGCAGATCGAACTTGCTGGTTCAGCTTCTGGTCCAGCTTCTGGTCCATCATGGATGCCACCAGGCGCAGGAGCATATGCGTCTGGTCCTCTTCTCGCAAAACAGCTTGTGTTTCGGTACGCCCTGTCTCCAGCTGAGGATGCTGGAGGGTTTCAGCGTCGGTGTCCGCCGCTGGCCGCGCCTCCCCGTCACGCTGTTCACCTGATACAGCTGCTGCAGCAAGCTCCGGTTTGAGCTCACCTTCCACCAGGTCTTCCTGCTCAGCTCCCGTTGTCTCCGGCTGAGGATTCCGGCGCGCCTCAGCGAAGGGTCCAGCCGTTCGTCGCGTCTCGTCGTCTAGCTGGTCCGCTGTTACAACTGCTGCAGCTATTTCTGGGTTGATCTGACCTTCCCCCTGGTCTCCCTGACGCTGCGATCTTGTCCTGACACCACTTGGCTCGGTCATCTTGATTGCAGTTGAAGATCCCGCTTCTGACACCAATGTTGCAAACGCCAGTCTTCTCTGGTTTCCACAGGTAAAAATACTACTCTCCAGCACGTAGCCAAGTCCATCTCCCGGAGCCGATCGCTTGCTTCCCTTTTCCACAACCCGGTTGCTAGGCAACCCTCCATTGAATGCAACCCTCCATCGAAAGATATCGGGAACCGAGGGACGCCAAGAACAACTGCGAACGTTCGTAACACTATTCTTTCAAACACAGTAGTAATAAACTATGTTTTTAGCACAGTAGTAATAAACACAGTAGTAATAAACATGCGTAATAAACTGATAGGTCGGTAATTTGTCGGGTCAGAGGGAGATCCTTTGTTTTTGAAGATTGGTTGAATGTTTGCCTGTTTCCTTGAAGTCGGGTATGTTCCTGATTGTAAAGATTTGTTGAATAATTTGGATAGCGGTTCGGCAATAATAATAGCTACAAGTTTTATGATTTTGAAAGGCAAAAGATCTGGTCCACAAGATTTGTTTGTGTCTAGCTTGTTGAGAACATTGAGTGTTTCCTGTGCTGTTATTGTGAATGCATTGAGTGTTGGTGTTGGTTCTCCAGGTTGTGGTGATTGTGGGCAGTGGTTGTTGGGAGTGACTGATTGGGATTGTGCAGCGAAGTGATTGTTTTGTAGATTAGCCTTGTCGTAGTCGCCAGTCACTGTTTCTCCATCTGGCGTCTCTAGTGGGGGAATTGCTCGTGTTCTTGAACGTCCTGTGATGTTGCGAAGTATTTGGTGGTATTTGTATGGATTCTGTTTGTGTTCTAACAGTTTGTGGATCTGTGATTGTAGGTGGCTTTGTCTAAGTTGTCGGTTTATGTTAGTTACAATGTTCCGTTGGTCACGCCATCTACCCCAATCGTCGTCGCTTTTAGTTCTTTTGGCATGTCTGAATAGTCGATCTCGTTTGCGTATGCTGCGTTTTAGTTCGCTAGTCAACCAAGGTTTGTCTTTCTGTCTTGTGTGTAGGATCTTCGTCGTGATAGTCTCTTTGGCAGCTGTTATTATTGCAGATGTGAACTAAACTGTGGCGTTGTCGATGTATTTGTTCACAATTGTTTCCCAGTCTGTATTCATGAGACGTCTTGTCAGTCCGTCGGCGTCTAACCTGTGAAAGTCCCAAATTATTTTACGTTGAGGGGGAATTTCCGAGGGCATGATGGTTTGAAAGGAGGCGAAGATGGGAAAATGATCGAGATTAGATAAGGATGTCGAAGTTCCGGCGTCTACCACTGCACTAGTGTCGCTGGCGAAGAAAAGGTATCTTAGGTTGGCTGAGTGGTCAGTTAGTCGGATGGGCTCCGTAATAAGTTGGTGTAGGTCTAGCTTGTCGGCTGCCTCTTTTAAAGGGATCATACGGGTTTTTCCCAGAATAATTGAGTTACATAGTAAAACGTACTTATAAAGGTGGTAGAAGTCCCACGGTAGAAGTCCCATTTTTCTGGAAATGACCTCTTCTGCACGAAAGGACATTCCAAAGTGCGCGGTGATGCCACCGCGTATTTCCTGCAGGACCGGCTGAGGCAGAGCCAGTCATCTCTTTTATGCTAATGAAAACACCTCACGTATGGCATATTTCCGGTAAAATAAGCAATATTTGAAAGAAAATAAACTTGTTTTGTTCCAACGACAGCAGCAGTTACCTAGTTTTCCCATACAATTATATATTTTTCATGAATTTTCATGCCAAAAAATTAATACGCCACCACCAAATTCTCAACACTAAAGGCCAGAGAAAAGAAAACCACAAAAACACAAAACCTCAACGAACAGTGTGTAGTAATACAAAGTCCCGTCAGTTTTGAATTGCATAATAATTTTGCGATCCAGTGTAGGACTTGCAGATAATTCAAAACTTTAAAATTGATCTTAAGATAAAAGTGGTGGACAGTAGTGCCGATCGAGTACTCGTTATCTGATACTAGTCTCGAAAAACGCCCAAGTTTTAACGCTCATAATTTCTGAAATAATGGACTAAATGAGGATTGAGGTCCCTGTTATATGTTTTAAACGTGTTTAAAGCTCATACAACTGCAAAAGAGTGCATTTACTTTCAGGACGGAAACCCGTATAATCCCTTTAATCGGATGTCGAATGGCGTCGTTCCACTGTGCTGATAAGTGCAGTTGTCTAGGTATATGTTCCCCGTGTTGAAGTCCCCAAGTAGTGCAATGACTGTTGGTGTGTGTATTTGTGCTTGTGTGACGCTCTCAGTAATCCTGTTTACATAGCACTAAAAAAATCCACTGAATTTCAGATAAGTTCTGTGTAACGAGATTTTTCAGCTTTTTATCTAGAAATTCTCTATACACAAAAGGCTTGCTTTAGAAGTCCAAAAGCTATTCCCCAAGCAGGATAATATACAAAAGAAACATTCCATATTTCATTGCTTACATTTTCTAATCAACACCCAAAAAAAGAACACTCTCTGATTCAAAGAAACTTCTTTGAATACAACTATTTTTCTGAGCGTACCGATATTTGTCTGGATGTTCGGTGTTTCGTTCTCGCATTATCCCCAGAATATGCCTGCATATCTTTCAATATGGCAGCGTAACGCAAGGATCAACTGGCGATAAGGCTGCCCATTTTTTTCCGATATGTCATACGCTCCATTCTACATGAAAATTCCGTCAGATTTCGCATGCTCTCGACCAATCAGCTCTCAGTGCATCAGAAGAACACTGTAGGCAAAATCGGCGCACTTTTATAATTACAAATGTAGTAGAGCTTGGTGCAAGGCTATATGACAAGGCGTGCCTTTTTTGTGTTTCTTTTTAATGGTTTCTTAATTATTATTTATAAAAGTGCGTGCTTCTTATGGTGGGAAAATTATAAGTATCAAGGTAAGCAATATATGTACATCATGAAGAGGTGAAGGATCATGTTCATAATTTTTTGTATTCAGTCACAGACTGGTTATTTATTCAACTTTTTTGGAATGATTCAATCATGATTCTTTTAATGTGTTTGATGGTTATTTTTGTCATGATGAATGAGAATAAGTAAGCAGGGATGATCAATAACATGGCAGTAATGTTTATTTTATATATTAAAGGTGAGACAATAAGGAATAGGCTTTCAACGTTGCGGCATCGTCAGATTCAAAACATTTTTGACATTTGAATGTTAATCAAAAGTTACATATGCTCTTATGTCCAAGATAATTTCCTATGCAAGATATTCGAAATAAAACAATATCACATACATTGAACAGGAGATATGTTTGGTACATGATGTGTGACGATGCCGTAACGTTGAAAGCTTATTCCTTATTCTCGCCTTCTATATATAAAATAAACATTGCTGCCATGTTATTGATCATCCTTGTTTACTTACAATCATGATTCATTTTGTAATCTGAATGATTTAATCATCGTTTGATTCACAGACACAATTTTGAGAATTGATTCCTTCCGATTCAAAACAAATATTTCAATTTATTAATGTTTGATTCAACATTTAAATATATGAGGTGAACTTGTCAAATCAATACAAATAGAAACATGCATATATATTATATATGATCATTAAAACATTGTCACAGAAATGGTATTTCAGTGTAAATGAATGTGAAAAGAGACTGCATTTTTTTTTTGCACAATTTACCAGTGTACTTGAATCGTTAAATATTTTGGTTCAATCAGCCTCGATTTGATGTGAGTTTTGATTCAATCACAATTCACGTACCACAAGATCTGGTGGTGAATCAATTGTTTTGATTCAATTAATTTTGATTGAACGATTCCAATCGATTCAATCAGTGTCGAATCAATAACCAGTCCGTTAATACAGACCAGGTGTTTCATATATTTGTCTAATGGAAATGCTTGCTTGATTGTGGTTCTATAAAATATAATGAAAATAAGGTAAATATTTTACAAAGAAAGCAGAAGTATGAATCAGAGTTATTTATGTATTTTTTCCTGCAATTAATGTATTAACCAGCTAGATAAACACTGGACATGATGGCTAGATAAACACTGGTGCACTATATTCACCGTTCCAATCACCATAAGTGGGCACCAAAGTTAAAAGTACATTTAATGTCTAGGGCTGTACGCTGTATGTATATATATTTGGTATGTATATTTCAATAACTTCATCCGTGCGAACACAGTTTTTCGGAAGTTTGCGTCATACAAGTTAAATCACACATTATGTAAAGTACATGCTTCTAAAAGGCAGCCCAAAAAAGCAATGGCATGCTCAACAAACACAGTGACATTTAAACGCGCGCGTTCTGCTGCATCTCCCTCAGTTTGCGTCTGAACTGTCCAATCGACGTGCACTGGTGGACAGCCGGGGGGAGCGCATTCCATGTGGTCGCAGCTCGGTACTAAAATGTACGTTGGGTGGCGGACAGTCTCACCCTTGGAAGAGCGAGCTGGCCAGATCTAGCAAGACGGGTTTCACGGAGGGCTGTGTCCCGTCTCCGTCTGAACCGTCGGCGTATCACACTCGGTGCAGCTGGGTTGTTGAGCGCTCTAAAAACTCTCACACAATCACGCTCAGAGATCATAGCCTCAACATTCAGCCAACCAAGAGATCGGAGGACAGGCCTCATCCGCGCTGTTCGCCGCGTGCCCGTGACCACGCGAGCCGCAAAATGCAACAGTTTTTTAACACGTTTCAGCTGGCTTCCAGAAGCACTCGCCCAAACAGGCAGACAATATAAAATATGGCTAAAAACATGGGCACGAATGATGGTGAGGAGCGCAGCAGTTGTGAAATGACGCCTAAACCGGTACAGCGAGACGAGAATCCCTGTGCATCGGCGCACAACCAGCGACACGTGGCTCTCCCATGTAAGAGATTGGTCAACAATGACGCCTAATACTTTTATTGTTTTTGAAGGCATTTGTGGTCAGACATTTCGAAGAAAAAGTCAGAAGTTTCCTTCACAGCCTGCCGTGTACCCAAGAGGGTGAACATGGTTTTTGTGGGGTTCATTTTTAAAGAGTTCACCTTAAGCCACATCTGGATGGACAAAAGGGACTCCTCTAGACGGTTTTTGAGAGAGGCCATGCTAGCACTGTCTTTTGGGGAACAATCAAATAGCTGGGTGTCATCAGCATAGCTGATGTGTCGCCCATGAGGAAGAAAATTTTGAATTTCATTTACAGTAAGACAAAAGAGTATAGGGCCTATAATAGACCCTTGGAGAACGCTACATGACACCGGCATCACCGAAGCACCCCCGCGAACTACCTGCCTCCTGTCACAAAGATAGTTTGCGAACCAATGAGGAGGAACCACGTACCAACCCATCTTGCTGAGGAGGATACCATGGTCGACGCTGTCGAATGCTTTGCTCAGGTCTAGAGCCGTAATCGATACCAGAAAACCGAAATCGATATGTTTTGACATCCACTCAACAGCGTCGACCATGGCATCCTCCACACTGTGGCCTCGTCGGTATGCAAATTGCGATTCTGATAAGATACTGTTGTCATGCAGATAATCGGTCAGCTGGCCACAAACAACTCGCTCTGCGATTTTTGAAAGAACAGACAGTAGTGATATCGGTCGGAAATTACAGGCCTTGCTGATGTCACCGGACTTATGGAGCGGCGGACTACTAACTCCGTTTTCCATCCAGAAGGGAGCTCTCCGGTGGCTATCGTGGCGTTTATCAAGTGCAACAGCTTGGGGCCTACGACAGGGAAACATTGCCTTACGGCATACATGGGTACACCATCTAATCCTACCGCTCTAGAGTTACTCATATTCCGTATTGCGACCGAGAGCTCAGGTAACGTCGCAGGTTTCAGCTCAAAGCTGGACGAACACACGGTAACAGGGCGCGGCAAACGCAGTTCGGCAGCAAGTTGGCAGTCAGTATCAGGATGCAGCTCCGCAGCGACCTGAGCCCCAACTGAGAAGAAGTATTCGTTAAATACATCTGCCCGCTCCGGTCCGAGCACCGAACAGTCTCCCCCACGAGCTGCACCCGACTGGACGGCAAACTTCTTCAGTCGCCGCCAGAAGCCTCGATGATCTTGGCAAGCGAGCTGGTCACAAAGGAAACTCTTCCGAGCGCTGGCGAGCTCGCTTTTAACTCGATTTCGGAGTTGACGGTAGATGGCGTGGTCGTCTTCCGATCCGTACTGGAGCCAGTCCTCGTGGGCGGCGTCTCGCTCAGCCATCAGTGCTCGGAGTTCCGCGTTGTCTCGTAGCCATGGACAGCCGGGCTGCGTAGTTCTCGTCCGAATTGTAGGACAGTGACGGTTCATGACGGCGTCCCAGACGATCATGAACTCGTCCAGATTACCGTCGACGTCGACAGCACTAAACATCGACTCCCAGTCCGCCAGCAGCAAATCAAGCCTGATAGCATTCCAATCCGCTCTGTCCCAGCGTCGGATCTCACGGTATACCGGTTTGAGACGAATTTTGGGTAGATCAATGGAACAGGTGACAGGCTGATGGTCGCCGAGGGCCTCACGTAGAACTGTGACTGATGACTGGATGTCAGGCTGATTCGTGATGATGTGGTCGAGTGTGGTGGGATTGGGACGAAGGTGAGTTGGTTCATGAACCAGCTGTTGCAGATTCAGCTCACTGAGTAAGGCACTGTAAGCTGCCACCCCGCGCGAGCCCGGTCTTGACACGTCAATGTTCATATCACCGAACAAAAACAGAGGTTTTCCGGTGGCTGACGCCTCGAGAAGCTGGTCACGAAGGCTGTCGATAAACCGCGACATGGTGCTGTCTGGTGGCCTGTACATCACTCCAATCACGGCCGATCTTCCCTGGTAGGTGGCCATTAACCAGAGTGAATCGATGGCTGGGTCAGTGCTCTTGATGTTAAGACGTTCGGTTTTCATGCTGTCACTGCTCAGAATTGCCACCCCGCCTCCCCGCACTGAAGTGCTCGACTTCCGGGGGGCTTTCCTGTCAGCTCTGTGTAGTTTGTACCCATTGAAAACTAGATGGGTGTTTAATACTCTGTCCGTGAGCCAGGTTTCTGGCAGGCAAAGTACGTCCGACTTCTGAGCGTCGACTAAGGCAGTCACTTCTTCAAACCGGGCAGTGAGCGATCGGACGTTGGCGTGACAGACGAGCATTCGGTCCCGCACCGGCGGTGGCGGCCGAGAGATGGCACGCGTCTCTGCGACCGTCAGCCGCCTCGGACAGCTGAGGACGCTGTTCCGCCATGCCGGGGGACCACGAGACAGCCGGTCCGTCGTGACGACTCGAATGGGTCGGCGTGATTTTCGACCGCCTCGAATGCCCCGTCGTTTCCGCGCGATGCCGAGTCGGTGCAGTAGCAGTATCACTGCACTCGGGGGCCGGGTCATGTGCGGTGGGCTTCTAAGTTGTAGTAGCGCTTGTCTGGTGTAGATGGCGGGAGTATCTATCAATGCCTCGGCACAGGGACCGGGGCGACTGTTAACGGCGCTCAGCTGTTCTGACCTCAGGGTCAAGGTTCAAGGTCACTCCAACAGGCGGTACCACAGCTGTGATCGGGCTGCGAGTCGGCGGCGAATGTGGCGCACCAGCTGACCCAAACAAAGGTCGTGAATTGCCACAGCTGGGGATCACAGTCACAATCAGCACACACAACCACTTCCAGATCTTCTGGCGAAACATATTTCTGATGGAAATAGTCACGCCAAACACTTATGTCACCGAAAAAAGACAAAAAAGGTGAGAGCGAACACAGCGGTTCCGCGCAGCGTAGCCAGCGCCACCTGTGCTGTGCCGTGCCCTGCCGCCCTGCCCTGCATATTGTATTAACCTTTATTTTTCCGTTTTGCTTGCAGAAGATGCTCTGGAAACTGTCACCATTGTTGAGGGATGTAAGCGCAATCTTCATTGAGGTGACCAGACGCCAAACCACATACATTAGCACCACATTGTGCCACATCTGTGCGATTTGTCAATAAAGCTGACTGAAATTAATCAAGCTGTTTTACTGTTGGTGATGATTATGGTCACCATGCCATGGTCTGTTCGGCATATTGAGATATTGTGGCAAGATTTGAGTTGTGTGATCAGATCAGGCAACTAGACTCTGCAGCATTTGGGAAGGTGTATCTTGGTCGGGCAGAAACTCAACCAATTCCAAAACTGAAGACACAAGAGGTTTTCACTTTTTGCCATAACTGTATTTATTGGTACACCCACAAATCATCCACCATTGCATGGCGGACCCGGAATCACAAGAATATATATCCTCAACACCAACCAAATTAGCTACACACATAGATTCTAAAAATAGGTACCAGCATTAGCGGGAATCTTCTCAATATGTCCACTGTTGTGAAATTACAAGCAAACTCTTCTCTCGTCTTTCTTGAAATATAAACGCACAATCAAGCACACAGTAGCTCTGACTATTTTGTACGATTGCGAGTATTTCAGCAATAGGTTTATCTATCACTTAAAATATAAAAATTAAGACAGAAACTCGCTACTCTTATACGGCCACTCGCTACGACAGAAAGCCATGGGGTGTCATCCCGGGATTCCCCATGTATCGGCTGCCGAGCGGCTACGCATTAGCGATGACGTCACTGGTGCTCTGGTCCAGTCGTGGCCAGCCCCGTCACCTCGGCTGCGCTTTCGAGCGTTTTGTGGTCTTTTGACGGGTGTTGACGACCGGCAATTTGAAGTCGTCGCCGTTAGATAAGTAAGTTAGGTAGTTAGGTTGCAAGTCTATTCTTTTTAAATATTTTGCTTTCTTAAAAGCATATCTTGAATTAACCCTCGCCCGGGTAGGAGGGGGGGGGGGGTTGGATGCCACCCCCTCGGTTTTTATGGAATAACTCGCATATTTTCCAACCGATTGCAATGAAACTTTCAGTACCCTACTTTTGAAGAAGAAAAAATCCACTTATTCTGACTATTTTTAATTTCTAACCCACATGACCCGTGACCTATGACCTGTTCCTCAAGGCATGTCAGGCGCAACTGGCGTCCCGCAGTATCGATGCTTGTAACTTGTGCAGTTCCCGAGTGTTTGTTGTTCAGGAGCATATGCACAGGTGTTTCCAGGTGACAGTTGTGGTTTCCACTGAGATTGTGACCTCGATTGACCTTTTCAGAGGTCAACTGAGGTCATTGACCCCCGGCCAGCCGTATCACCAGTCGTCCCTCACACAGACCGGGGCAGCGTATGACCGTCTCCCCTTCAGCATGAATTAATCCGCGCAGTGCCGGTGCTCGGCGCCACCTTCGCCGTGCCGGGGGGGGGGGGGCGTTTCGACGCCCCCTCTAACTCGGCTCCTATGGGACGTAGACAAAAACCCAAAACACTGTTCGGAAGCTCGTCAGAATGCATTTCGAAACTATTTTAGTTTTTCAGGTCAATATTGTGGTCACCAGGTCATCAAGGGTCAGATTTTCAGTTTTTAGGACTTCGCTCCAGACATTCCCAGATAACACAGGAACTATGATAGCTAGAAACAAACGAGAGAAAAAAACATTGGAAAACTCTTGAAAAATGCAATCTGCAAAGTGTCCTCAGATTTGAGCTCAGGTGAATAGTTTAGGCTCCAGAGCTCATCAAATGTCAAAAGGCTATTTTTAGCCAAACAGTTTTCACAAATATATTTTTAGCTAAAAAAGATAGGGCCATTTTGTCTCGTCACGGTGCTTCGTATCATATACATGATGACCATGTTAGATCAACTTAAAAATTCGACCTCCGGTCAAGGGGTGACCTAATTAGGTCATGTTGCACATTAGGAGACGTGCCTCGACGAGACAAACACATTGGTGCCCGTTGCACTTCTCTATCTCGGTTTTGTCAAGAGTTATTGCAACAAAAGTGTTGGTGACCTCAGATGACCTCATCTGACCCTGTGGGGGTCACTGAACAAAAATTTAACCTGGAACTTCAAGAATGGCCTATGATAACATGATCCAGAAGGAATTGGGCTGATATCATTCGTTTCCTCAGAATAGGAAGCATTTGATTATTTCCCCATTGAATTATAATGGGGTCACGAAATTGACCCGACCTTAGGTCACCGATATTTAAATAAAAACGAAATATACATATTGTAGATACTATTGCTCTTATGAAATCCTGTAAGTACGAAATCGATCGGCCAAAAACTGTGGCTGTAATGCCACCGGAAACATTTTTGGAGGTGGGGTCACGTGACCTGATCTGGTGACCTGACCTGAGATTACCCGAGGTATTTTTTTAACATAATGTGCGCAATTGATGCCCGAACAGCGCACCGCACCGAGCCGCGTGCGTCGACGGCCGAGTCGGACCAGAGCACCAGTGACGTCATGCTAATGTTGTAGCGATTGGGGCGCTAAAATCCCCGGATGGCTTTACCTCTCTTATACAGCCTTGCAGAAAGCCGAGGAGGTTGTGCTACGAGGGCGTATGAGTTTATAAGGAAGTAGATTTGCCATGGATTATATTTGTCGTCTATGGATAGGCATCACTCTTTAAATCTAGGGAAATTCTACAAAAAGTCTCGTTACACACAACTTATCTGAAATTTAGTGGAATTTGTTTAGTGCGATGTACCTAAACAGGACTAGTGAGTCTGTCGATGAAGGCTTGCAGCAGGGGCGGATCCAGAAAATTTTCAAGGGGGGGGGGGGTCATCAATTACAGTGGTGCCCCTACCTATACCCAAATTTGAAAACTCGACGGATTTGGTCCACTATATTTTGAGGGCGCCCCTATTTCAGTTTTTTTTAATTGACAACGTTGGCTATAGGCATTTGCAATATCAGTCGTACCCTTTCTATCATTTAAAGTGCCGCGGATGGTGCTAGAATATATTATTTGTACAGTCAAGGCAGTGGCGTAGCCAAGGGGGGGGGGGCAAAGGGGCCATGCCCCCCCCCCCCCCCTGGAGGCCAGGCGGGCCCCTCTGGCGACCGAGCGAGGGCCCCCTGGGGCCGAAGGCCCCAGTGTTTTGGATGGTGTCAGGTGCCCGCAAAACGCCTTATGTCGCATAAAGAACGTCCACGAACAAATCTAACACTAATAAATAACAGCATTTAAGAGCTGGTATTTATTTCGAGGGCCCCTCAAGGCCTTCCCAGGGCCTCCAATTCCTTTCGAGGGCCCCTCAGACATTTCGAGGGCCCCCTCAGGCATTTCGAGGGCCCTCAGGCATTTCGAGGGCCCCTTAGGCCAGGCACGTAGCCAGGATTTCGTCCAGGGTGTGTGTGTGGGGGGGGGGGGCGCCTCGAAAGGGCCCCTTCCCGAGCGTTAACCCCCCCCCCCAAACAAAAGGATATGAAAAACTCGGATTTCGGATTTCGGATTTAAAAAACGGATTTCGGCCACTTTATTTTGTGAGGTTCAACTTTCCAGGGGCCCTCTGATCTGTCCAGGGGCCCTCTGGTCTGTCCAGGGGCCCTCTGATCTGTCCAGGGGCCCTCCAGCCTGCTCAGGGGCCCTTCCGAGCTGGCCAGGGACTGCACTGGCTGCTTTTTCACCCTGCCGACATCCTCAGGGGCCTCTCCGACCTGCCCAGGGGTCCTTCTGTGCTGGCCAGAGGCCCATTCGACGTAATCAGGGGCCATCTGACCTGCTCAGGGACCCTTTCGGTCTGGTCAGGGGCCCCTTTGACATGCACAGGGGCCCTTTGAACTTCCCAAGGGCCCTCTGGTCTGCCCAGGAGCCCTCCAGCTTTCTAAGGGGCCCTTCCAACCTGGCAAGAGACTGCGCTTTCTGTTTTGTCGCCTTGTCAACATGCTCAGAGGGTCCTTCGACCTGCCCTGGGGCCCCTCCGTGCTGACTAGGAGCCCATTCGGCATGTTCAGGGGCCCTTTTGGTCTGGTCAGGGGCCCCTCTGATATGCACAGGGGCCCTTTTAACTTCCCAGAGGCCCTCTGGTGCTGGTCTGTCCAGGGGCCCTCCAGCCTGTTCAGGGGGTCCTTAAGACCTGGCAAGGGACTGCACTGGCTGCTTTGTCGCCCTGCCGACATGCTCAGGGGCCTCTTCGACCTTCCCAGGGGTCCCTCTGTGCTGGCTCGGTGCTCATTCGACGTGTTCAGGGGCCCTTTGACCCGCTCAGAGGCCCTTTCGGCTTGTCCAGGGGCCCTTCTGACATGTACAGGGCTCTGCTGAACGTCCAAGGGCCCTCTGGTCTTTCAGAAAGGGCCCTGGTGCCCCTAAAGAACCTCTGAAATGCTCTAAACTCTTAAAGACCACGCTTCGCGTAGTCCATGAGCGTGGTCTCGTCGGCCCTTTTCGGTGCGCTGCGCACTGCGCGCCCGAAAAGGGCCCGCCGGGCCTCCAGGGCGGGGGGGGGGGGGCGGGTAGCCTCCCCCCGCCCCCCCCCCCCCCCCCCCCCCCCTTGGCTACGTGCCTGCCTCAGGCCTACCGAGTTAATGTTATCGACTTTTAAGCGTTGGTTACAAAATGATCTGTCCGACCTCCTATTTCCCTACATATGGCAGTATTTGGTAGCATAGCCAACTAGCTACAATAACAGCGCAAGCCCTCATGTGGATGCGCGTGAAGTTATTGTGACGTTAGGACAAAATGTATTGGGGTCTGGACGTTTGGAAGAAGACTTTTGGGATGGGTGGTGGTGGTGGTGGTGGGGGGGGGGGGCACGGAAGTTTTTTTAGGGGGAATTCCTGAAGTCTCACATTTCTGAAAACTCATCAGATTGTGCTTGCTTATGCATTGATAGCTGATTTAAAACAAACTTTCCTTAGATAAAGTTGCTTAGATTTTCTTATCAGGAAATGTGTACATTTTGTGCTGATTTCAGGCGGTTTAATGGGTTTGATGGGATATAAATTTTTACCCCCAAACTCGAACCCTAGATCCGCCAGTGTGTGGGCCCCCAATTGGCTACGAGGGCCCCTCTGATCCCGTTTGCCCCCCCCCCCCCCCCCCCCCCCCCCCCCTGGCCGAAATCCTGGCTACGCCCCTGGTGGTGGTGGTGGTGGTGGTGGGGGGGGGGGGGGGGGGGGGAGCACGGAAGTTTTTTTCAGGGGGAATCCCAAAGTCTCACATTTCTGAAAACTCATCAGATTTTGCTTGCTTATGTATTGATAGCTGATTTAAAACAAACTTTCCTTAGATAAAGTTGCTTAGATTTTCTTATCAGGAAATGTGTACATTTTGTGCTGATTTCAGGCGGTTTGACGGCTGCTATGGCCCCTTTTCCCCTGGATCTGCCAAGTTTTTTTAGGGGGAGGAATCTCAAAAAGTCTCACACATTTCTGAAAACTCATCGGATTTCGCTTGCTTATGCTGATTTAAAATATAGCTGATTTAAAACAAACTTCCTTAGATAAAGTTGCTTAGATTTTCTTATCAGGAAATGTGTACATTTTGTGCTGATTTCGGGCGGTTTAATGGGTTTGATGGGATATAAATTTTTACCCCCAAACTCGAACCCTAGATCCGCCAGTGTGTGGGCCCCCAATTGGCTATGAGGGCCCCTCTGATCCCGTTTGGCCCCCCCCCCCCCCTGGCCGAAATCCTGGCTACGCCCCTGAGTCAAGGGCGACCCTGCAGACGGCTGATGAAGAATTGACCAAGAGGGAAGTCGAGGTTCGTGACCAGGGGGAAGGGTGGGGGGTTCGAAAGCCGTTTTTTACAAGCAGTAAATCTTATGCATGCGATAAACTGTTATTGCGCCGCGAAACGGCGCCAAAATTTGAGGTTTTGAGCGGGCTGGAGAACCAATTTTTGCTATTGGAACCAGCATGCAGGTTAAAAACATGGAAATATGTCTGGAGCAAAAGGTGGTGTCAAAAGTTACTGTCGTCCTCTGGACCGTCCTTACTCCTTAGTGGCGATCCGGGGGGCGATTCCTTATGTTGCAGGTGACATTACTGGATAGGTAAATTAAAACAGCACCAAGATTACCTTATCAATCAATACAGACCATGCAAAAAGGCACACCTGGATCTGGCTTCGGGATGATGATGCACCGTTGCAGCTGCTGTCCAAGCCGCAGCGAGCCGAGGTAGCGCGCGCGCTGGCCGCCATGGGCGCTGGCGGCGGCGTTCCGACCTCATCGCCGCCATCCACCACTGCGCGCACACCGCTGGCAGAAGGCTGTGCCCCCGACACGACAGTGATATGTGGACAACATCGCCGAGGCGGTGGCTTGGCTGCAGCGGCTGCGGGTGCGCTGTCTGAACGAGCCGCTGCCCGGCGCGCACGTCAAACCGGTCGTCTTACTTCGCCCCAAGGACAAAGCTGGCGTGCTGATGGAGCTGGAGGAGGTGTAGGTAGCGCTCCAATCGGTGGCGGGAATTGTAGAGGGCGCGCCGGTCGGCTGGGTACACTGAGATAAAAAGTTACTAGGGGTGGTTAGTTTTGGGCTAGTGTCAAAAAATACGAGGCCTTTACTAACCACCCCTAGTAAAACGTACTAGGGGTATTACCACCGGTTTTACTAGGGACCTGGTAAAATTTACCAGCCCGAAAACCATGAGCTTGTCAAAGCTAACTAGCCCGGTTACGACGGGGGTAGTACGCTTACTAGCCCGGTTACGAGGGGGTAGTACGCTTACTAGCCCGGTTACGACGGGGATAGTCACGCTTACTAGCCCGGTTACGATGGGGTAGTACGCTTACTAGCCCGGTTACGACGGAGGTAGTCACGCTTACTTGCCCGGTTACGAGGGGATAGTCACGCTTACTAGCCCGGTTACGACGGGGGCAGTCACGTTTACTACCGCAAATACCAGGGTTCAGCGACGGTTACTAACCCTGGTACTAGGGGTATGGTAAGTGGTACTACCTCTCTTACCAGGGGAATTCCCTTTCTTACCAGCCAACTTACCACATATCCACCAGTTACTGCAGCTTTTACGTTGACTATTTTTCGCCCGAATATCTCAACAACAGGCTTTTTTTCCGGAACGAGATTTATTCGTACAGTAAACCGAGTTGAAACATCTGACATGACAGTTATTACAGCAACCACGCGGCTGATCGCCTGCTCGGGAACGCCCCCGAGCAGGCGATCACCGTGTTTTGCCCCCGAGGGGCAAAACACGGTTTCAGAACCTTTGGGGGCCATGACCAATTGGCACCCTGGATGTGCCCTTGGGTTGCTGTATTGCAACAAGGTTCATTCTATAAAAAAAATATGCATGAAATAGGTTTCACATGCATAACAAAATCACATGGGAGTAAACACAACTCTGCCCCAAATTTCCTGGGAAGTTTGTTGACATTGTTCAATAATAATTGAAAGTTCGGAGATGATACCTCTGCCTGCATACGCATCTCAGGGGCGGATCCAGGATTTTCTAAGGCAGGGGGCTTCAGGCCTGAGGGCGGCATATTTCCTCGGTGACGGGGGCGGCATGGTGCCTTCCGAGGGCGGCATAATGCCTTCCGAGGGCGGCGATGTACCTTCCGAGGGCGGCATAATGCGTTGTGAGGGCGGCAAGATGTCTTCTGAGGGTGCCAGGGTGCCTTCCAAGAGTGCTGCGATGCTGTTGGTAGACGCAAGGGCGCCCTGGCGGCCTCGCGAAAACGCTACGGCGCCTTCGGCGCCGGCAAATCCTATACAAAAATGGCGCCTCGGCGCCCTCGGGCATCCCGGCGCCTTCAGTGCCGGGATGCCCGAGGGCGCCGTTTTCTAAGGCAGGGGGCTTCAGCCCCTACGGCCCCCCCCCCTGGATCCGCCACTGACGCATCTAACTAGAAAATGGTACCATGGAAACTGTTCATAATGTAGTTAATACACTACCAATCAAGAGCAACAAGCATAAAGTACAACTTAACATGTGAGCACTCACCCCTCCAACACACGTAGCACGCACTCACGGTGGAACACTTCCGCACTCACGTCACGCAGTCTCTGCAGTTGCGAATCGATATGGCTGCCACTACTAACAAAGAGCAACAGGTTCAAGGGCGACGCATTAAGTACAATGCAGAGAAACTTAACACTTCATCCCTCCAACACACGTACCGACGCAACACGCACATACGCCAACGCAGTTTGAATGCACTTGAACGCATGCAGTTTCTGCTTGCGAATCAAGATGGCTGCCGCGTGTGCCGAATTCAGAGGGTAGTTAAAGGCCTGGTAAAAGGGCGAGCCACCTGGTAAGCACTCTAGTAGGCAGCTTGTCGCGCGTGTGCCGAATGCAGGGGTAGTTCAAGGCCTGGTTCAAGGGCGACCCCCCTGGTAGGCACTCTAGTAGGCAGATCATACTAGGGTCTCTACCATGGGTGAGACCCTGGTACTGAATACTACCATTAGTACCAGGCCTCGAAGGGTGGTATCTTGGGTGGTAGAAGCGCTTTACTAGGGGGGCTGGTAAGACCCATAGTATCTTTTTCTCTTAGTGTAGATGTGGCAGCATGTGCGCTGTGGATTGAAGAGCTATCTCAGTAAGCCTGTAGCGATGTGTATTTAGATCAGATTATATGGACGATATCTCTAATGTTCGTAGAATAAGCTGTGTATGCTATTATGTATAATCGGTAGAGTGGGCATCGTCCCTGTCATGTGCGACAACGTGTGTGTGTGTGTGGTGGTTGTTGTGTGTGTTATTGCAAAATACATGTGTGTCTCTCTCAAAGACATGTTGCCCTCCCCCCATTTAAGGCAAGAAGTGGGGCCATGGCCCCATACCCCTCCCCCCCCCTCCCCCCACCCTCCGCGGCCACCAGTGTGTATACAGTCTATATTAGACCCTTGTGTACTGGAAAAGAAGACTGATTTATTTGCGCCGCGTAGCGGCGCGAAATTTTTCGCTTTATTTTGTTTGTGCCTGGATAACTAGGCCCTAAAAATCGAAAGGTTCTATAATCTATGTGCATCAGCCCATGGGGCCCCTCGAGTTCGATACGTTGTTGTCTCTGGTATAAGGCACGTTGGTGCCCCTTCATAGCCCAAGGGACGGGAGGCATGAAGAAACATTTTTTTGGCATAATTTAGCAATTTTAATTTAGCATCATTTCGCGATTTTTTTCTTCAGCGACCAATGCTTGTGATTTCATGGCGGCACCAGACCATTGTTTTCCCTCCTGGATTCAAGGAGGCACAGTACCCCGGTGTTTCCCCTCGCCCCACAGTGCCGCCTACCGTCACGATGGTGTTCCTGGTACACTGGCGCGGTGGTGCCCTAGGTTCAAAGAACACTAAACGCAGCGCGGCTTTTTTTGCTTATTTTGGTGGTGCCCCGGCGCTGTGGTGCCCCCACGGCCCAGTGGTGCCCCCACGGCCCAGTGGTGCCCCCACGGCCCGGTGGTGCCCCCACGGCGCGGTGGTGCCCCCACAGCGCGGTGGTGCCCCCATGGCCCAAGGGGGGGGGGGGGGTCATGACCCCCGTGCTCCCCCCTGGATCCGCCACTGGTTTGCAGCCTGTCTGCGTTGAGATTTGGTGGTAAATAAATGGGGCCTATAAAGGCGGCCGCACACTAGGCCATTCGGCGCGCGGAGGTCGTGATATCGCTACGACTTTCCGCGCATCTTTAGCGACTTTCCGCGTTCGCGTCAGCCGAAACGTCAAAAATCGCGGACGAATGTCGTCGACCGGTCATCTGCGGACCGGCGGAAAAAGCTGATTCGAACGAGCTTTTTTCCGCGACTGAACGCCGCGGAGCCGCGGACAACAAAATTGATCATGCTAACAGTGGCGAATCTATGCAAGACAGAGGTGCACATTTTGCACAGCATGCTCTTGCCGCTGTGAAATTTATTATGTAAAAGTTTCGTGGTTCTAAACTTACATCTTCGTCGAAAAATGGTCATCATTAATTTACCTTGTGACAGGCTGTAGGCACAGGTTGCGACATGCTGTAGGTCGGTGGGGCGGAATCTCGCGAGCAGACAGCGCCGAATCCGCCGGAACAAGGACGATATTCAGCGGTATCGACGCGATTTTCCGAGGCGGAATGTCGCAGTATATCGCGCGCCGAATGGCCTGGTGTGCGGCCGCCTTAATGAATGTTTGTCTGCTTGTTTATATTTTTGCCCAAATCCAATCCTCTCCGTCCAGTTCTAATTGATGTAGTCGTCTAATTGGCAATGATGATCGCGCGTATAGAGCGGTCCCCCCCTCCGTGTCGATTTTTGTGTCTGGTGAAAGGTGCGTGAAAACCGTCTAGGTTGTACATGTCTGGGTGAATGCTGTCGTCTAGTTTTGTTTCGGTAAAGCTAAAATGTCTACGTTGTTTATGTCAACACATTGACGTAGTTGTATTCTATAATGAGCTGTGATGCTATTTATATTAACATGTGCAATTTTTAACCGAGGGGGTTGGGTTGGTCCAGGGTTGGGTTCCACGCAACCCAAAAGTAGGAGTTTCCCGATGTCTTTATATGTGTTGAGCTGTTTCCACTGTGAGTGTGTGATCCGTTCTGAAAGACTGAGCATGTAATGAGAGGTGAAGTGCGCGTGCGTGTAGTGAAGGTTGGTGGCGCTGTTCTGTGTTCTATATTTTGTTTGTGAGGGGAGGGTTCTGAGTGACGATGTGGTGGGTGGGTTTTGTGCAGCGCTGTTCAGGGTGACAATGGTGTGATGGGAGCCACAGGCAAATAAAGGATTGTGGAAGATGCGTGATTCGTCCGAGGCCTGGGGGCTCATGGGTTCCCTGCGGTGACTGTGTGACTGCTGCGGTCCGGGAGGCCAGTGGCGGATCTAGGTTCCGAGTTTGGGGGGGGGGGGCAAAAATTTCGCTCCGTTTCATCAGCGAGAAGTTGTTGACCGGGGGCGGGGGAGGCGTCGGTTCGTCAGCGCCAGAGTCGTTGAGCGGGGGAGGGGAAGAGGGGGGGGGGGGGGCGTCGGGTCGTTGGCGCAAAGAGTAATTTAGCGGGGGTGGGGGTGGGGGGGGGCGTCGGGTCGTCAGCAAGAAAGAGTCGTTGAGCTGGGGAGAGGGGTAAATCACGCCTTCCCGGAGCAAAAATCACAACCTCCCGGAACGGTTTGGGGGCGGGGGCAAAAACATGCGTTTGCCTACCGATTTTTCGTTGGAGGGGGGGGGGGGTCAATTGGGGCATTCCAAGACAGATCGACAAAAATATCTCGAAATAACACCCTACATTTCATATTTCGATAAAACTACGTGACGGGGGTTATCTGGGCTGTAGATTCACGCTGTGAACTTTTCAGCTCCGTCCGTCAAAGGGGTTTCGAGTTACAGCCTCAAGCAACTTTGTAATGTCAAGCAAAACTCTCATTTCAGTTGGGGATATCTCCCATATACATCATTCGAATTACATAAACAAATTATATAACAGGAGACCTGGATTTGACACGAAATTTTCGGCCTCTTATTTTAGAGCCGAATTTGAAACGGAGAGCTGTTAAGTTGATACACTTGTATGTTTGGGCTCGTGAAAATACGAGTCTAGCACCGTCATTCACTGCTGTGCTTAAAATGCGAATCATGAAATCATTAAATATAAATCATGTGAGTCATATAATGGTATATATGATCAGGATCATCAGTAACAATATATTATGATGAAATAATTTTAGGATTTTTTTTTGGAATTTCAACACGTGGTATCGACATATATACATAATACATATTCGGAGCCTTCGATGTTTACAAATTTTGAAAATTTTTGCTCTAAATATTTGATTTATATTTTTGTATTTGGAAATATAATGGTCACCAACACAGAACATCTTTGGTAATAACTTTGCACGTAATTGTACTAGACAGCTCAAATCAACGGCATTATGCTTATCTCGTCGACCTGCTTTCAATGATATATAACATCAGCCTTGTAGGCGCTCTGTGACCTCAAGGTCACGCGACCAGAAGCTACCCGGTGCAGCCCACGTCAGATCGACCAAACCATAACATCCTACTTCTGGTATTTCGATTGAACTAAGTGTCGGGGGTCATCTGGGCCGTAGATTCACGCTGTAAAAAAATGTTCAGCCCCGTCCGTCGAACGGTTTTCGAGTTATAGCCTCAGGCATCTCTTTAATGTCGCCCAAAGCTTTCATTTTCTTCGGGCGATATCTCCCATATACATTATTCGAATTATATAAACTACAGATAACAGAAGACCTGGATTTGACACGAAATTTTCGGCCTCTTATTATAGAGCCGAAATTTGAAACGGAGAGCTGTTAAGCTGATATACTTGTATGTCTTGGCTCGTGAAAATGCGAGTCCGGCACCGTCGTTCACTGCTGTGCTTAAAATAAGAGGCCGAATATTTCGTGTCAAATCCAGGTCTCCTGTTATCTGTGTATAAACCTATGTATCATCAGAATAGCCATTAACTACAAACTAATTTAATGTAATATTTTTTGAGAACTCTAATTTAGTGTCGAAATTTTGGCATGTGACCTCAGGTCAGGTCACGTGATTTCGTTATGTTCTCAGTTAAAATTCGTGATTTGTCTTTGGTGGAATAGGAAAGTGCAGGCCCTTTGAATCACGTGACAACCTATTCCGCTCAGTGATCAAGATCATGTGATGAGATAATTCAATATTTCGCCGATAGAGGCGTCTGTGGGTCCTCAAGACATACAATTCTATCATCTCTATTTCCAGACCGATAATATCATAGAAATAGCTAAAAGTTTTTTTTCCAGAGATCGTTTTTTCAACTTCGCCAAATAAAGCGAAAATTCCAGCAAATTATCTATTGTATAATCAAGCCAGAGCTGTCATTTGGGAAATCAACCTCAGGTCACGGAGTGACCTGCTGGGGTCATTCTATGCATCATTGAATGCAGCTCAACGAGACACATATAATGCCGTTGAGTTAAGCTCTGTAGCAAATTGTGTCACTGGCGGATCCAGCCTCTCCGTGGGGGAGGAGAGGGGGGGGGGGGCATCTTTTTGTGGCAAAAGGTAGCCCTATTTTTTCCTCCGTGGATTTGGGCCGGTCACCTTATTTTGGTAATCGAGCTTAGGAAATTCACTTTTCAAATTCACAAAAATGTGTACACACACACACACACACACACACACACACATATATATATATATATATATATATATATATATATATATATATATATATATATCAACGCATATAGCGTATCCACATATCTGATGTGGTAAATATTACTGCCGGTGAGCGATATTCGCTCGTGTTCCTGTTGCATTCAATCGAACATTTTTGAGTTTAATATAATGAGGGTCAAAAGTGGCGAGCCCAACCGCCAATGTTGAATACATATGGGGGAAACCAGCGACCTTGGTACACTCAGTGTTGTCCAGCGTCGTCCCGTTCCAACGCAGAACTGCAACGCATCGTCCCCTCCGCTGCAACTGACACGACATACTTTATCCACTAATAGCCATTAACTGCAGTAAGCCGACGCGTCGTTTCACGCCATTTATCAGCTCATCAGTTAGCACGCCGCGCGGCAGCCCTGCCATCTGTCGGCCGCTGGCGGAAGCTTGTCGTCGGCGGGTGCCTCGGGCGGTCGCCGCCGCCGTTCCCGTCGAACACTGCAGCGCGGGCTGAGCGACGGTGGTCGGCGATCGCTGCTCTCCGCTCCGTGTGCTCCGCACCGCCGGCAGTCGTGACGCCGCCGTGACGCCGCAGGATCTGAGTGTCACTCGGAGAAGGTACGTCAGTGACGCAGCTATATGCCGGTGCAGGCTCAGCGTCAGCAGCGTCAGCAGCATCAGCATCAGTAGCCGAGTAGCATAGATCAGGCGTGTTTCCGTTGTCTCGTAATGGGGGTAATAGAGTGTAGTCAGCCTATTGAGCGCGGAGATCCGTCTACCAGCTGTGCTGCTGTATGCTGCGACTGTCGCATGTATGCATGTATGTACAGTGTACACGTACAGTGTACACGTACAGTGTACACGTACAGTGTACACGTACAGTGTACACGTACAGTGTACACGTACAGTGTACACGTACAGTGTACACGTACAGTGTACACGTACAGTGTACACTTGCAGAATACACGTACAGTGTACACGTACAGTGTACACGTACAGTGTACACGTACAGTGTACACGTACAGTGTACACGTACAGTGTACACGTACAGTGTACACGTACAGTGTACACTTGCAGTGTACGCTTGCAGTGTACACGTACAATGTACACAACTGTACCGCAGATATTTGTCGCATGCTCGCTCTTTGCAGTACATTACGGGCTGTAACAGGCTTGTACTTTGTGTAACTGCCTTGTATAATTGTCTTAACTGGCGTGTATTGTCGGAGCCTCATGTCGTGTACGGTACCGGGGCTGCTCTAATGGGTGTCGTTGCCGATACAGTAATCATTAGGCGGAGCCCGCAGGGAGAACACGACGGAGTAAACGGGGCCCTTGGGTGGTCGATTGGTCGTGAAATGACTCCTGCCCTGAGTAAACGGTGGCAGCGTTGTCCAGCACTGTTCTGATGGAAACCGAGGGCCGGTACTGCCCTGGGACATCAGGTCCCATGTCTCTCGTTCCGGGACAGCAGGTCCCATATCTCCCGTTCCGGGACAGCAGGTCCCATATCTCCCGTTCCGGGACAGAAGGTCTCATATCTCCCGTTCCGGGACATCAGGTCCCATATCTCCCGTTCCGGGACAGCAGGTCCCATGTCTCTCGTTCCGGGACAGCAGGTCCCATATCTCCCGTTCCGGGACAGCAGGTCCCATATCTCCCGTTCCGGGACAGCAGGTCCCATATCTCCCGTTCCGGGACAGCAGGTCCCATATCTCCCGTTCCGGGACAGCAGTTCCCATGTCTCTCGTTCCGGGACAGCAGATCCCATATCTCCCGTTCCTGGACAGCATGTCCCATGTCTCTCGTTCCGGGACAGCAGGTCCCATATATCCCGTTCCGGGACAGCAAGTCCCATGTCTCTCGTTCCGGGACAGCAGGTCCCATATCTCCTGTTCCGGGACAGCAGGTCCCATGTATCCCGTTCCGGGACATCAGGTCCCATGTCTCTCGTTCCCGGACAGCAGGTCCCATATCTCCCGTTCCGGGACAGCAGGTCCCATGTATCCCGTTCCGGGACATCAGGTCCCATGTCTCTCGTTCCGGGACATCAGGTCCCATGTCTCTCGTTCCGGGACATCAGGTCCCATGTCTCTCGTTCCGGGACATCAGGTCCCATATCTCTCGTTCCGAGACAGCAGGTCCCATATCTCCCGTTACGGGACAGCGGGTCCCATGTCTCAGACTCAGATTCAGACTCAGACGATTATTAAGGCGATCCACAACAAGCGTGTGGCTGTTACCACCTCTCGTCAGAAGATAAAAAAGGTCGAATGGTCAGGTGGATGTGCAAAACAGTTACTCACACATGCATACAGGTCAAAGTGAAAACATCACACATGGGCCCGGTAGCTAATGGGAGTCAGTCGGGTGCGGCAGGCTGAGCCGTCAGGTGTCACCTTAGGCGGCGAAAAAAAACAGCGGCACGGCAAGCTCCAGCAGTTCTGGGGGCAACGAGTTGTACAGTGTCGGACCGCGACAGCTGAGGCGCCTCGTCCCCATCTCTGTGCGCGACCGGGGCACACACAGGTCGCAGTCCTGACGAGTGGTCCTGCCCGACACTTCCCGGACCTCGCGCATCTCAGCCACTCAGGCACGAGACTGTGATCGCGAAATTTTACCGTGACGTTCGGGGCATTGCGCAGATTGTGAGCGCTTCTCAACAGCACCAGTTGAGTTTTCTCAGAATTGACTTTTAAAGGGAATGTTTCACATTTGTATTGGTTTGAACTGAGATAGCCATTATCTTTGGCCGTTATTGAAATGTCGAAAATACTAAGGTCATTTTCCCCGAAACTTAGCCGTTTTTAAGCATTTGCTTCCGTTCATTTGCAAAATGGGGTCTAGGCTGGTGCCGTCCCTGATTGGCTGACAGCCACTTTGTCAGCCAATCCCACTTTGTCAGCCAATCAGCGGCGGTCTATAGCTCAATAATGACGTCATCATCCCAAATTTAAAACCTTAATTTGTATAAAGTTGTGACTTATCGAGATACAAAATTTAACTATCGTTTTCAGCAGCACTTACTTCATATTTTCGATTACAACCAGCGTATATTTTACAACTTTCAGAAAGGTGAAACATTCCCTTTAAGCCGTTTCCACGTTCCGGGACAGCAGGTCCCATGTATCCCGTTCCGGGACAGCAGGTCCCATGTCTCCTGTTCTGGGACAGCAGGTCCCATGTCTCCCGTTCCGGGACAGCAGGTCCCATGTCTCTCGTTCCGGGACAGCAGGTCCCATGTCTCCCGTTCCGGGACAGCAGGTCCCATGTCTCCCGTTCTGGGACAGCAGGTCACATGTCTCCCGTTCTGGGACAGCAGGTCCCATGTCTCCTGTTCTGGGACAGCAGGTCCCATGTCTCCCGTTCCGGGACAGCAGGTCCCATATCTCCCGTTCTGGGACAGCAGGTCCCATGTATCCGTTCCGGGACAGCAGGTCCCATGTATCCCGTTCTGGGACAGCAGGTCCCATGTCTCCCGTTCCGGGACAGCAGGTCCCATGTATCCCGTTCTGGGACAGCAGGTCCCATGTATCCCGTTCTGGGACAGCAGGTCCCATGTCTCCCGTTCCGGGACAGCAGGTCCCATGTATCCCGTTCTGGGACAGCAGGTCCCATGTATCCCGTTCCGGGACAGGGGATCCCATGTCTCCCGTTCTGGGACAGCAGGTCCCATGTTTCCCGTTCTGTGACAGCAGGTCCCATGTCTCCTGCTCTTGGACAGCAGGTCCCATGTATCCCGTTCTTGGACAGCAGGTCCCATGTCTCCCGTTCCGGGACAGCAGGTCCCATGTCTCCCGTTCTGGGACAGCAGGTCCCATGTATCCGTTCCGGGACAGCAGATCCCATGTCTCCTGTTCTGGGACAGCAGGTCCCATGTTTCCCGTTCTGTGACAGCAGGTCCCATGTCTCCTGCTCTTGGACAGCAGGTCCCATGTATCCCGTTCCGGGACAGCAGGTCCCATGTATCCGTTCCGGGACAGCAGGTCCCATATCTCCCGTTCCGGGACAGCAGGTCCCATGTATCCGTTCTGGGACAGTAGGGCCCATGTATCCGTTCTGGGACAGTAGGGCCCATGTATCCGTTCTGGGACAGCAGGTCCCATGTATCCGTTCCGGGACAGGAGGTCCCATGTATCCGTTCTGGGACAGCAGGTCCCATGTATCCGTTCTGGGACAGTAGGGCCCATGTATCCGTTCTGGGACAGTAGGGCCCATGTATCCGTTCTGGGACAGCAGGTCCCATGTATCCGTTCTGGGACAGCAGGTCCCATGTATCCGTTCTGGGACAGTAGGGCCCATGTATCCGTTCTGGGACAGCAGGTCCCATGTATCCGTTCTGGGACAGCAGGTCCCATGTATCCGTTCTGGGACAGCAGGTCCCATGTATCCGTTCTGGGACAGTAGGGCCCATGTATCCGTTCTGGGACAGTAGGGCCCATGTATCCGTTCTGGGACAGTAGGGCCCATGTATCCGTTTCGGCGTGGCCAGTGATAGATGTCAGCAGTCAGGGTTCAGTGTCCCGTCGAAATAGTGGTCAAGAGTCTCAGATCAGCATGGCCATCAGTATGTCCCAAGAGGGCATCTTATGGCATGGATGGCATGGGTTAGGAACATTCGCTGAAGGTGTTTCATGTAGTTCAAGGAGCCCAGGTTTTAACTTCCCAATATATAGGCAGAGTAATCCAATTTAATAAAACGGTTCACTTAAACATGCCATTTCGCTGAAGTTATCCGCTTAGTCATTGAAATATCCAAGTTATCCAATATCATAGAAGCCGGAATGTCTAATATACCAAGAGCTATCAAGACATCTGAGCTTTAACGTTATCCTTCTAAATACGTTTTATTTTATGATTAGTAAAATATGACGCTATATATGATATAAAATAGTAAAATATGATGAAATATGATGAAATATGAAATATGAATGCACCTGATAATTTGTGCATACTCTTATGCAATATACATACCATTCGTGCACTTTCTGTCGTTTCAACTGCTCATGCAAATGCAATGCTGGTGACCTATGCTCCGAGTTCATCTTAAGATGCCGGCTGGCTGACAGGAATTGACGATGCATGCTGATTAGAGCGGCCGCTTTTCCGGCCGCAGGAAGCCCGGCGTGGTGGCCAGAGACAGTGGACTCATCGCTGGAGCCGGGAGCTCCTGTATCATGAATTGGAGTACCCTGTGTCGCCTGATTGCATGGACCTCGCCATCATGTTCTGTCGAGGAATGTGTGGTTATAGGCTGTGTTTAAGATACAATTTTCACCGAAACAAAGTATGCACTGGTCAAACACGGACTTATCCGAATAATAGAACGAATGCAGTTTTGCCAATATGAATAAGCATGAGTGCCGCTTACCTGGTTTCACATCGTGGTTGACTTGTGGTTGACTTACGTGGTTTCACATCGTGGTTGACTTGTGGTTGACTTACGTGGTTTCACATCGTGGTTTTGACACACATTTAAACATAACATTTGCTAGCAATTCTCGATGTGGACGGAACTGTTCACAATCGCCCACAATATTCCGTTTTGCCTTCGAAGCACTACACTATACCATTTGCTCTGCGTCCGTCCGTCAGACGCATCAGACGTCTCACGTGAAAACAAACGTATTTGTTCGAATCAAACAGAGCTCCGACACGGCCTAATGATGCGTTGACTGCCAGTGCGAGCGACAGGCACCGTGAGCCGGGCTGGTCTGATGGGCTGACAGAGATGGCTGGCACCGGCACATACCGCGGAATGTCGGCAGTTCTGGAAGCCAACCCATCGCCACTCGGGCGCTGCCAGGCGGGTGCTGCCAGTCCAGCTCCAGGGCTAAACAACTATTTCCAAACAACTTCTGCTCAAACGACGAGCTAATGCTGTTTTCGAATGGGCCGCTGCCGGCTCTAAAAAGCTGATATTCTGTGTAACTGCTGTCGTTGTTACTCTCCCAGAACTCAGACACTGTTATGCTTCTTCATGCCATGGCAGACGAACAATGTCTGCCTCATTCGAAAATCATCAGCAAAGCGAACCTCTTCAGTTTCACTGAACAGGGTTGAGCTATATATACATTACATACATACCTTGTACACTATGGCTCGACTCGGCCTGTCGTACGGACTGCCTCGCTTCTGTCAGCCCCCAGGCTGCAGGCTGAGCGCGAGGCCTGTTTATTGTTTTAGCCGCGCAGAAAACGCCCAGTAATGTGGCACGGCAGCTTGTTTGGCAGCAGACAGTCTGGACCTGGCTTTAGTGTATGTCGACGTGTCGGAATGTCACCGAATGCTTTCTCCGGTACAAACAAAACCCATAAATGAATGAAATAGTACACGCAGCGATGTACATACATAGTTATATAGAAGTAATATTATATTACAGCTTAAACAAGAGAGTCTGACCGTCGGATCCCGTTTGCTGAACTGGCAGGTCAACCTTCAGGGTCTGCAAAACTACATATATTGCAGAAATGTGCGACACATGTTCCCCTGTCTGCAGCAGCATCTGTGCATCTATATCAGATTGCAGACACATATTGCTGTTGCAGAAACGATTTCGCCTGTTCTGGCCAGGTTATGCCCATCAACTGGAATTGCACGAGCTACTGGAATGAATCGGGCCTCACACAAATATAGCTTTAGCTGGCCAACAAGCTTTAGCACAAAATCCACTATATGATAGAGGAAAGCATGTGGCAGCAGGATTCAGGTGATTTATATGTCATACATCTGTATACCACGCCACGACTTTTTCACCCTACTAATATTAACTCATGGAACATAATTATCATAATTAACCTAATATGAGATATTCTGATATTGTTAACATGTGTGGCAATATGTCTGCGGCAAAATAAAGATGTGAAGATGAGAAGGTGAAGAAGCAGCTACGTCTTCCATGAAAGAGTATGACCCAGTTGTCAAATGTGATGACTTGCTTCATCATCAACAGCTGCTATAAAACCATACATACCTTTCGGTATGTACTTTCGGCAAACGTTAACCCTATTCCCTGCGGGTGGCCAGAATTACGTTAATCTGCGGGGGGGGGGGGGGGGGGGGGGGGGGGCAGATTCTGCCCCCCCCCCCAGATATCTCGAGAACCGCTCGGTCGATTGCGATAGGCAAAACGCCATTCGATTCATCATGACAAGTTCTCTCCTGTTGGACCCCGAAATTTTTGTTTTGTTAAAAAATATGGGCCAGGGGGCCAAAAATACGATTTTGTTGTGTTTTTTGAAAAGTCATTGCTGCCATGTGGCTCGACCGATTTGTATGCCCCAAACGTTTTTGAGCTTCAAATGTACTGGTCTTTAATATATCAAAAGACAAAACACATTTAATATATCAAAAGTCATATGTGGGCATTATATGCTGCAATTTGTTAAATTTGATATATTGCGCATAGGCGGATCCAGGAAAAAACATGGGGGCACCATGCGTGTAACGCTTTTATCATCTTACTAATTTGAAGTTGGACTTAATTTGAGGGTATGTATCGCCTCCCATTTTTTTCCTGAGTGCACCTCTGCCCGAAAAAAATATGTACAACCCCAGTATCGATGATGCATATTGCATTAAAATTGTTTCTGACGCATTTATTGCATTGCAAACCACGAAGGAAGTATGCGCCGCAAAACCGCATTCGTAACACCCTCCCCACAACAGGAGCCTGGAACCGCCTATGCAGGACCGATTTTTGCAAAATTTTACACAACACGCGCCATTCAATTTTGGGAAAATTCACAAAGTTTCAGGACGCTAAGCCTGACGGTTTAGAAACGGCAAGTGAAAAACCACCGGGGGGCAGAATCTGCCCCCCACGCAGGGAATAGGGTTAAGAGACCGTGATATATTAATAGGTTAAATGCCTAAGAATATCAAAGAAAATGTGAGTCCGATTACCGGAAAGTATGCATGTGTGACAGAGGAATGCTAAGAAGGTTGCAGCCTGCATGTTCGGAACAGGCTTGTTTTAAATGGTTAGCAATTTAGTAAAATGTCAAAATCATGTTTTTATGACGTTCGATGCCTGGAGCTGGTTTTCTAAAAACAAGATATAAACTGTATTGTCTATAAAGTCTCCGACAAATTTACTTCAATTTGCTTAAAGGGAATAGGTCACCTTGAAAGTTGTCTCGAAGTTCAACCATACGGTGCATCTTGAGCTCAAAACTACGAATATGACTTTGGTTTGGACAACTGATGGATATATGTGGAGAAAGAAGTAAGTTTCTCTTTCTATTTCACGAGAAATCGTACGATAGCAGCAGGCGTTACGGCTCCCCGCTCCGCCTGACGCCAAGTACAGTCTCTGACAAGAGGCCGCCGCGCCGTCCGGGCGGCTGAGCGGATATTAACGAGGCGTCGTGACCAGATACTACGTGCCAGAGAGTGTACCTGCCTCCGGCGGCGAGCCGACGGCGGCGAGCGGCGAGCGAAAGGAACTCATCGTGGCCCGGAACAGCGGAATTGAAACCGGGCCCACTAGTCCTGTGTCGAAATTACTTAACGTATGGAGGTAATTCTTTCACCACAACCCATTTTTAGATCTGCTCTACAAATGTGCTATCTCAGTCCAAAAAAATAAAAATGGTAAAGGTGAACTATTCCCTTTAACACGCGCCGTGCTGGGGGGGGGGGGTGTTTAGACTGCCCCCCCCCCTCTTCCTCAGGTTTTTCAAGGATAACGGGAACACGGCGGCGCGCAGCGCCGCCGTTTTTGGCACAGCTGTTTGGCCATAAATTGCGCACATTATATTTCAAAAAAATACCTCGGGTCATCTCAGGTCAGGTCACCAGACCAGGTCACGTGACTCCACCTCCAAAAAAACTTGTGGTCGTACCAAAGTCACAGTTTTTAAATGATCGGTTTTACACTTACAGGACTTCATAAGGTCACATATATCTACAATTCGTTTATCTTTGGTTTTTATATCGGCGACCTAAGGTCGGGCCAATTTCGTGACCTCCCCATTATAAGTCAATGGGGAAATATTAAAATGCTTCCTATTCCAAGGATACCCAAGATATCAGTCGAATTCCTTCTGGATCATGTTATTATACGCCATTATTGATGATCTAGGTGCCATTTTTGTTCAGTGACCCCTACAGGGTCAGCCGAGGTCATCCGAGGTCACCAAGAGTAGTATGTCAATAACTCTCGGCATAATGACGATAGAACAGTGAAACCGACACCAATGTGTTTGTCTCGTCGAGGCACATCTTCTCATATGCAACATGACCTACTTGGATCAACACTTGACCTTAACCTGAGGTCAAATGTTCAAGTTGATCTAACCTAGTCAACACTAACATGAGTCAAAGTGCCTTGACGTGACAAACACGATGGCATCAACATTATTGCCTTGTCGTTATTAGGTAAAAAGCTATTCGTGAAAAACTGTTTTGTAAAAAATCGTCTTTTTGACATTTGATGAGCTCTGGAGCCTACATTATTGAGCTGACTTAAAATATGAGGACACCTGCAGATTGCATTTTCCGAGAGCTTTCCATTGCTTTTTCCGTTTGTTCCTAGCTATCATCGTTCCTGTAATAATATCTGGGGGTTTCTGGAGCGAAGTCCTAAAACTGGAAAATTTGACCTTTTGATGACTTCTGGTGACCTCAATATTGGCTTCAGGCAAAAATATTTGACTACTTTCGAATGTGCTTGTTGAGAGCTTTCGAACTCCTTTTTTCTGCGTCTTTCTATCCCTTTTATTTTTCGAGTGAGGAGGGGGTGCTAACCCCCCCCCCCCCCCCCCCCCCCACACACACACACACACACACACACACACCGGCACGGCGAAGGTGGCGCCGAGCACCAGCACAGCGCGGGTTAAGTCCCAACTTACGCATGTTAAAAAATAAAGTAAAATGATATATTGATTTGCTAAAAGAACTCTACACTATAAATACGAATTATTTGATTTCGCAAAGGCACATAATAGCCGTTTTCACGAAGGATTATTGCGCTGAAAGATTCCGAAAAGCTTCTGAAAAGTTTTAACAAGTTTTGTTATAGAAGTCTTAGTTCGACGATCCATTCCTTAACTACACAACTTTTACATGCGATTTTTGGCTTGAAACGTCCCTCATAATTTTGTAATATGTTGGTAAGAATATAATATGTTGGCAAAATTGCGGTTTGGTGGTAATTAGCAAGATAAGCATTGGTAGGTCAGTTGTGATGCCAGATCTCCACCGAATGAAACTTTTCAAAACTTCAGAATGGTTCAGATACATTATTACATTCTGTGGCGTGTGACGCTATTGGACGCAATGGACTCGCCCAATCCGGCCCAATCCGGCGGCCGGCCTGTGCGGCTTGGCTTTGCCCATGTGCGTGCGGCACGCGGGTCGGAAGCGGCGGCGAATATATGCTGGCACATCACTGCACATGCACAGACATGTGGTCCATGACACTACCAGATTTAGTAACTAGTTTGACGGTATGCTAAACTGAACGAAGGACTTTAGACGCATATGTTCTTTAAAAGAGGCCAATTTTGTATCATAAACTTGTTATGAGCTCAATACATGTTTCCATTACTATTGAATAGTGATAATATCGCCCAAATCAGTAATTTATTTCTTGAAATGTATAATATACTAAGACTTTTATACCAAATCTTCTCAGAAACTTTTCCGAAACTTTTCCGAATCTTCTCAGCGCAATAGTCTTCGTGAAAACGGCTAATGTTACACTCAAAGCCAGGGGTGGAAAATCACCAGTGGGCCTCCGACCAAATGCTGTTATGACAATTTGATCTCCAGACTTTTTTTCATTTTTTGTATTGCTTATTTTACACATACACCATTCGTACCACCACATGAACATTAACATCTCGAAACATCTCGTAACACAGCACATCTCCGATATACGACAACTGCCCTGGACAGCCTCTGAACCTCTCTCCTTCCCTATCTAATATCTAGTACCTATATACTGCCTCTCCCCTATCTACTGCCATGGCCTTGAGGATGTAAGTTTAGGAACTGCTTTAGTGGTTCCCATTTCTTTATGAATACTGGAAATGAGCTACTCATATATGCTGCAAGTTTCTCAGTCTGAAAATCTTGACTGATTCGAGCTGCGAATTGTGTAACACTTGAATCAGCCAGCTGCTGGACTATTGATTTTCCCACAATAATGGCATGTCTCCAAAGCCGCCTGCTATCATGGAATCCTAACATTACGTGTTTTTCTTCCAAAACCGCTCTTGGCTGTACGCATGTATGGCTGTTTAACCAATCTTCGACTAAACTCCAAAATCTCTTTGAAATCGTGCTCGACCAAAATATGTGACGTAGCGTTTCTGGGCTCCTTTTACATCTGTCACAGCAATCAATCTCACTCACTCCCATTTTATAAAGCAGCTTATTTGTTACCGCTGTAAACGTAATAATTTTGTAGTGCAATGCTCAGTAGTAGGAGAAGCTAGTTGCGAAGCGGACCGCTTGATATGTTTCTGGCCAATTTATTTCACCATACTGTTCAATCCATTTGTTCTCCCAATGTTTAATAGTATTTCTGCACTGCGTTAAGCGATTATAAATATGTGTCGTGCCTTTCTTTCCTCCCAGAAGATATCTGATTTGTTCTGCAATTATTGGCGCCTCAATTTTGTCTTTTGACATTACGTATGCTCCAAGTAAGCTATTTAGGTCGGCAAAATCCAGGAATGTCCCAGGCAGGTTATATACATGTTTCGCTTCAGCAAAAGTCATTATATCCCCGAAGGATGTTCGCAAATCATTGAAGTGCAAGTACTGTACCAAGTACAAAACTGATGAGATCGGCCAGTGGGTGCACAGAGGGCTTCTCTGTGCACCCACTGGCCGATCTCATCAGTTTTGTACTTGGTACAGTCGGATTTCCACAAAGAGATACTACCCATAGTCAGGTCTTCTAACTTAAATGTGCTAACGAAAGTACCCCAGCTGTAGGTAACTTCCTTCCAAAATATATTACTTATTTTATTGCTAAGATACTTCATGAAGCTACTGCCTTTATCCCAAACGAAATTAGTCTCCTCAACAGATAGTACATGCCTGGCAATAACTTCCCAGGGGTGGGTCGTGATGAGAGCCCTCTTCACCCACGTTATTTTCAGTGCGGTGATGAAAGCCCTCGGGTCTCTCACACACTGACCACCTAACGCATATGGTAATGTCAAAACTTCTTTTCCTATTTGTTTTCGCTTCCCGTTCCCAATAAATCTTCGAATCATGGTTTATAACCGGGAAATTCCCTCTTCGTTTGGCAGAGACAGTGTAGTGAGGATATGTGTTAGTTTTGACAGCACCAGTGATTTAAGCACAGTAATTTTCCCTGTGAGAGTTAGCTGTCGCCTCTTCCATTGACGGAGCAATCTTTATATTCCATCTATTTTTGTACCGTAGTTAACCATCGTAATGTCAGCAAGTCTATTGCTAAATATTATGCCCAAAATCTTAACGTTATCGTTAATTGTCAAAGGTATCTTCACATATCTGCCGTCTCGAGTCTTCAACATCAATCCTCATCGCTGTCATTTTTTCAATGTTTGGTTTTAAACCTGAGAATTTAGCAAAGGTGCCGAGCTCCGCGAACAGCTGGCGTGTTGAATTTGGACTACCGTCTAACAGGCACAGTACATCGTCGGCATATGCCGACAGTTTAACTTCATTTGTACCTATGTTGATGCCTTTGATATTTTGATTGTTTCTAATTTTATCCAAGTATTCTAGTGCAATAATGAATAGGTAACCACTAATTGGATCGCCCTGACGTGCAGATCTACTTAGACGTAATGATTCTGAAATATGACCGTTATACGTCAGACGGGAAAACGATTCATTATATAAGGTGTTAAACCAGTCTACGATATTCAGGGGAAAGCCTCTAGCTAAAAGAGACGCCCTTGTCCAACTACATTCAATTGCATTTAAAGCGTTATCCATGTCTACGGACACAAATAACCCTTGCGATCCTGCTTCGTTCACGCTGTGAATAACATCGTATGCAAGCCTTGCTGCACTCCCTATGAACCTGCCCGGTACAAAGCCTGTTTGCTCCGGTCCTATAAGCGAAGGCAATACTCCTTTTAGACGTTGTGCTATTGCTGCCGATATTATCTTATAACCAGTGTTAAGCAGGGTTATTCGTCTGTAGCCTTTTATAACGTCTCTAGGTTTACCGGCCTTTGTTATCGGTATCAAAACACCTTCACGCAACGTTTGTGGAAGTGTTTGTTGACTTAGACTTTCTTGACACCGCACCCTCCGGCCGCCGAGCCGTAACTCGGTCTCCGGACCTTGGTCTCTGGCAAACACGATTGTATATCAACCACTAGCAGTTTGTAGGGCACGTGTTCTCAGGAAGGAACATCTATGATAGGCGGTTCTATCCAAGCTTAGTCGACTTAACGATGTTTGTGCCAAGTGCCGCGCTAAGCTCTAAGCGGCAAAACCGGGCGCTGGAAAAATCTCTGGACCTGGCCGCATATTTGGAAATGTCGAACGCAAAATCCAGACCTATCATACAAAGGGAGCCACAAGTCAGTCAAAAATATATATATTGCTTTGAACTTCGGTTCGGGAATCGTCCATACTTGGTTCTCCAATATCAATTCCGGTTTTGGAATATCCCTGAAATTTGTATTTTGCGATGACAAAACTTTTTTTGGGGGGTGGGGGAAATTTCCCAAAATTAAAATTGTAAAAAGTATTTTTAAAAAAAACGGCATAAATATTGGAGAACCAAGTATGGACGATGCCCAAACCGAATTCCAAAGCAACATCTATATTTTTGACTGCCTTATGGCTCCCCAAGTATGACAGGTTTTGATTTTGGATTCGACATTTCCAACTATGCGACCTGGCCGGAGACCCACAAATTTAGAACAGGAAATACACAGTGGTCTCCGGACGGTCGGGAGGTCTCCGGCAGCTAATTGCGTTTTGGCATCATCAAGGCTACTTAAAAGCCAATACTATCACTTGGTATGGGAGACTCTTTAAATGAAGAATACATCGCATTGGTTTCTTTCTTTAAAGGATTGCCCCAAATATGCGCTACTTTTCCACACTGATCCTGTAGTGCGAGCCATACCATTATAAATAATATCGTGCAGTATCATATACGGGTAATAATTTATGGACCATGTGGCAAGGTGACAATGCCAATGGAGCTGATTCTAAAGCTTTTGATTTTGCCTCAGAGAATACAACTGCTTTTTTTTTGGACACCACTTTGTCTCCATGTCAGGAAACAAAAGGTCCAATCGGTCTCCGACTTTATCCATGAAGTCGGGATGTTTTCCAGCCCTGCAGCCTACACACCATCAAACTGTTACTGACCCATATGTTTTGCCATCGTGTTGGTGATATTGGTTTGCCTTGGGCTCTGAGCCAAATCATACATATATTTTTAGCCCATCGTCAACAAGTCTATGAGCCATACAGTGGAGATTGAGTTGACTGAGTTCCCGAGCTAATATCGGTAGCGACCGGCGCTAGGGAAGATCTAACATACCGAGGAGATGGCGGCGCAGCTCACTGGAGCGAGCGGAACGTCGTCCCAATACAACGAGAATGGCTTGCAGCAGACGCGCGCTACGGATTGATCACTTGGCAATATATGGTGTATTTCTTTTTATGGTGGCTGGGCATGAACGTCATCCGGGATTCGTTATCGCAGAGTCACACACACTTTGGATGATTAAAATGTGAATATAATGTTTCATGGCACTCTTAACCTGCGACTTACTGGGGGGGCTAGTTTTTGCCCCCCCCCCCCCCCTCCCGTTATTTTACAATAACTCCTACACAAACACCGGTATAGTCACCAAACTTGCAGTACCTTCTCTCACATCAATTCTACACATGTTGGCACAAGGAAAAATACGAGGCTATGATAGGTCAACCGGGAATGACGTCAGAGTGACGTCATGTGCATCGGTTTGTGTTGCAAAATAATGGTTTGCGGAAAACGCTGTCAAAGGTACGATCTTTGAGATAAACTAAATTGTCTTAAATCAAATTACTGACAATAAACCGGGCTATCTAACTGCTATCTCGGATTTTTGAGTTTTTTTATTTATTCAAAATTTTGAGAAATCCAAATACATTTATTTTTAAACAAAATTTTCAAGAAAAAAATCAGAATTGTCCAAAAAACGGAATATATGTGATCGAGACGTATGCGGTGAATATGTGTACCAAATTTTAAGTCGATATCTTCAACAATGACTGAGTTATGACCTTTAAATGACAAAAATCGACCACCTCTCACAGCATTACTATGCATAAAAAAACGCATTTCCATTTTTGCTTTTTACTTCCATTTATATGGAATTAACAATGTTCTAAGGTCATTTTTCGCGTTCTAGACGAGAAAAAAAAACCATAAACATGTGTTACAACGCCTAATGACCGTAATCTGCAGTTTGACCTCGTGACCTCGGATGACGTTGACCTGACCCAAGGTAATAAACAGCTTAGAAAGGTACTTAGAAGTGTCAGACACACGAATCATACCGATTTATCGACAGCCTATGCGTTTAATATCGCAATTTTGCGCGACAATTCCATCCATCGAGACCTTTTGACACGGTCAAACATTTTGTACTTGACCTGACCTGTGACGTCATTGATGACCCCGAGGTCAACAATATTGTGTTTCCCTCGATAAATTTCCAAGGGCTATCGAATTCCGTTTGAATTTTTACATTCGGTCCAGTAGTTCCGGAGATCAGAGGGGAGGCAAAAAATAGCCCCCCCCCCCCCCCAGTAAGTCGCGTTATGAAATATACCCCAGTAACTCGCCGGTTAATCGTTTAGCATGACTATCACTGGCGGATCCAGCCTTCCAATAGCGGGGGGGGGGGGCTAATTTCACTGGGAGCCTTCTGGGTCCTGAGCCCCAGGGGCCTCCATATGACCTAAAAGGTGACCCCCATTTTTCCCTTTTGCGGACTTAGGTTCAGAGTTGATCACATTGTTTTGGAATTCGAATCCACTGATCACAATAGACCTTTTCGATAAAAAGAGCAATGACAAAATATTTGTACTATCGTATGAGCACAAAGTGACTTCTCCTGGCCATGCTAACCGCTAAGTAATGC
This sequence comes from Chirona hameri, assembly GCA_036785665.1. Lineage (NCBI taxonomy): Eukaryota > Metazoa > Arthropoda > Thecostraca > Balanomorpha > Balanidae > Chirona > Chirona hameri. The sequence goes on from JAXIVJ010001419.1 coordinate 98,931, forward strand.
TCACTAGTTACTACAACACCCTTCCCGCCTTGTGATGCGGAATACGACCACGCAGCAAAGCTCGATTATTTGTACTATCGTACTATCAAACGTGTTTGTAATTTTTCGCCATGCTATTATTAAGTGTAAGGACGTGTCAATTAAGTGCACAAATAAAATTGATGGATATTTGCCTCCAAATATCTCAAATTTTGTCATTTGACATGCTGTTTTATATCAAAATAAGTTATTCGCTAATAACTTTTGACTGAATATAGCTAGAAGGGCACGGTAAACATCATTGTGTTGTTATCATGAAGACGCGTTGAATTCTCTCCAGCATGACCTCTTTCTGACATAGGATGACCTTGACCTAAGGTCAAGGGCGCGGCGCAAGGTCACCTTTCCAAATTTGACATACACGGCGATGTTATATATCTTTGAACTTGTCTTGAAGATAGGAATTCATTGGTATTAAAATAATTGCGCGATCGTTGATGATTATAAAGCAAACTGAGACATTTTCGGGCTTTCTTTACACCGAGAAGGAAGTTATGAAGTTGCTATTCGTCATTAAAATAATGAATGCAAAGGTTGCCATTGACGATCAGGCGTTATTTAAGCACAATCGAATTCCTCGCAACAGCACAAGTTTTAAGATGTCACATAGGTCATCGCCATCGTCATCGCCACATAGGCCACAATTGGAAACCTAACCTTGAACCTTGACATTGACCTTACTAGTGAAGGTCACCAATTATTAGAAAGAGGTTATACTGGCATGCATATCATGCAACGTGTCTTGACGAAAATAATAAAATGGTGTCCATTTCACCTTTTTATCTTTATTCAGTCAAACGTTATTGGCAAATAAACATCTTTCACAAAACAAATGACCATCAATGACCATCAATGACCATCAATGACCATCAATGACCATCAATGACCATCAATGACCATCAATGACCATCAATGACCATCAATGACCATCAATGACCATCAATGACCATCAATGACCATCAATGACCATCAATGACCATCAATGACCATCAATGACCATCAATGACCATCAATGACCATCAATGACCATCAATGACCATCAATGACCATCAATGACCATCAATGACCATCAATGACCATCAATGACCATCAATGACCATCAATGACCATCAATGACCATCAATGACCATCAATGACCATCAATGACCATCAATGACCATCAATGACCATCAATGACCATCAATGACCATCAATGACCATCAATGACCATCAATGACCATCAATGACCATCAATGACCATCAATGACCATCAATGACCATCAATGACCATCAATGACCATCAATGACCATCAATGACCATCAATGACCATCAATGACCATCAATTGTATTGTCATGTTTGAACATCACTTCTTTACACCTAACAATAATAAAATCAAAAATAGGAAATACATTTGGCTTGGGTATCCAAAAAAGATTCAAAATTTCACAAAATGCTAACTTTGAAATTTAAGGTCAAGGTCATCAAATGTCAGAAAGAGGTCATACTGCAGAGCATTCAACTCGTCTTGATGAGAACAGCAAAATGACGTTTACCGTACCATTCTAGTTTTATTCAGTCAAAAGTTATTAACGAATTGCATATTCTTTATATAAAATAGCATGCAAAATGGCAAAACTTGAGATATTTGGAGGCAAATATCCCTTAATTTTATTTTGCACTTAATTGAAACGTCCTTACGCGTAAGAATAGCATAGCGAAAAATCAGAAACACGTTTGAGAAAAGGTATCCAAAAACGTTGTAAAATTTCGAGAACGTACTAAATTTGGACATTTTCGAAAATGAAAAAAAAAACATCACCATGTTATAAAACAGCTAATTGCCATTCTATTGACATATAATAAATATATATTGCTTCATAAATTCTTCGCCATATGGGCTGACAAAGATTGTCCTGCACCGTGACCTTATACAAATGAGGAAATATCTCCGGAACCACTGCTTGCATTGCAATACCACTTGCACAGCTCGCTTTAGCGCCCCAGGTTACCCCATATACCAATTTTGGTCGAAATCGGTGACATGACGGTGTCAACTGTCATTTTGCACTTTGTTTTTGTCAATTTGTCGTGGAATGCCCCAGCTACAAAAACGAACATTGGGATTTTGTTTTACTGAACCTATTACCCTACTTAATACTAGTAGACGTATTCCACACAACATAGGTACCTATACAAGGAAATTCACTCAAGCGCTCCTCTGCCACCCACCAGGCAGCAGGAGACCAAAGGCTGTGACGCTGCGTGTAAAATTATAATTCTTACGTTGGTTGTGAATCACTCCAAAATAGCGTCAGACGCGCCACTTGAAATCGCAATGTCCCAAGTCACAATTAGCCGCACCCCAAGTCAAACAAATTCCCTATCCCTACTGCTACCAAAATGCTACCAAATAGAGGAAACACGAACGAGGCAAAAATAAATATGTATTAATTTCGCAAGAAGTTATTTTTTTGGCAGGCAGCACCCATTTGTCATCGCCAGTTTCAGAGGATTTTGAGGGGAGTTAATTTATTTTGCCGCCCCTGTCGAGGTTGGACAGTGATGTTTATTATAACCGTTGATGATTATTATTATTTGGGTTTGAAGGCGCCTCAGCTACTAGGGGCTATGTGGCGCCCATTATATTATGACCTTTATTACGAGCGAGCGCGAAGCGTTCGCTCGTCCTTCCGTGGTGTATGGGAAACAAATCTGATTATGAGTGGCCCGGCCCGGCCCGGCCCGGCCCGTGGCAACGCTTTTGAGAAGTTCATATCGCTGCAACCGCACGTCCGACTGACAAGCGGACTTCTTTGCTGAGCAGCCCCATCCAACCTATCCTGTTGGAGACCATTGCCGACTAAATGTGGGTGACTACCACTTCGCGTGGCGCGTGCCGCGTGAGGGGTGTTGGAAAGCATTTGCTCGCAATAACTCCGCAGCGGATGGCCAGATTATGTGAAAATTTCGTGTGTGGTTAGGGACCCCTCAGCCGCCACTTTCACGCAACTCAGGGGTGGTGTGACTGCACGTGCGCACTTGCACACCCCTATTCTATATCTCTGGAACGGCTGAGCCGATTGTGTTCAAATTTGGTGTGTGGTTAGGGAACTCTCAGCCCCCACTTTCCCACAAGTCAAAGGTGGGTGCCTCTGCACGTGCGCAAGTGCGCACCCTTTTTTGTATATCAGAAACTACTTGCCTGATCGAGTTAAAATTCCCCATACATTTCCTTCGCGCTCGCTCGTTCATCGCCAACTACGGCGCCTTACTGGTAGTTGTATGGGTGTCCATTTTGCGTAAATACCATTTGTGGTTAAATTTAAGGGCAGCCTTCGTGACAAATTTTCTTCAAGCCCCTTTTTTAGCAAAATCCTGCCTATTTTTTTGTTCAAGAACATTTTTGAGGTGCGCTCGAGACACAAAGCAATTTGATACACTGCTAAGTGCTATCGCATGCATAAGATTTACTGCTTGTAAAAAACGGCTACCAACCCCTCCCCTCCCAGACTGGTTATGATTATTATTATAATTATTATTACTATTATTATTATTATTATTATTACTATTATTATTATTATTATTATTATTATTATTATTATTATTATTATTATTATTATTATTATTATTATTATTATTATTATTATTATTATTATTATTATTATTATTATTATTATTATTATTATTATTATTATTATTATTATTATTATCATTATTATTATTATTATTATTATTATTATTATTATTATTATATTATTATTATTATTATTATTATTATTATTATTATTATTATTACTACTACTACTACTATGATGCTGCTATGGTTTAAGGACAGATCGACGAGCAGTATGGTGCCCTTTCGAACAAAAAGATCGACTCGCGCGCATGATGTTATTCAATATTTGTAATTATTTAGAAATATGGTGCAATATGAAACCTACTACGCCTACTGGTAAGGTGTTCCTTTTTCCCGTGAATGGAAAGCATGAGCTACCAAAATAAACAGAATCTTCTGATGTCGCTGGTCCGAAACTGACGGGGGAAGAGCGTTTTTTAATAAACAGAACGCATTGGATGAACAATCGATGTCATCGGAATAAAATATGTACGTGGTATCCTGCCACGTACATACCTCGCACATATGTATGTGGTATCCTGGTCGTGGTAAAGTTCAAGTATGCTATCCTGGTAACTTTCAGTTGCCTCTGTTTTGTTTTCTTCCGCTGAGTGATTTAGATTCGGCGTCTCCACGTGTTGCCCCTCCCTGTCAGGTTACCATGCAGTGTGTCGCGTCAAAGTTAATTCACTATTTATTCAGCGGCGCCGACTGTGAAAAGTTTGATCAGCAGCGTGCGATCTATCTCGCCGCTCAGCGACTCACGATACACAGGCGCGCCTGCTGCCCGAGTTATTCCAGGCCACAGTCATTACCTTCAAACGACTCCCGTCACTATTACGTGACCAGTGATTTATGCCGATAATGCGTGAAAATATACCTGCTGGTTTGCTCTTATTTCAGAAAATAATCGTTTTATCGTTGCGGTAAAACTTACCACACACGAGTACAAATAAACACCTCGGCTTCGCCTCGTCGATCAACTGCATATTTCTGCTCGTTCGTGGTATAAGTAATGCATAGTATGTATTCATCTTTATGAAGAGACACTATTTCTCAGTCTGCCATCGGATACAGACGCGTTCCAACACCAGCCGGAGTCGGGAGCGGGTCCTACAGACGCGCTCCAACACCAGCCGGAGTCGGGAGCGGGTCCTACAGACGCGTTCCAACACCAGCCGGAGTCGGGAGCGGGTCCTACAGACGCGTTCCAACACCAGCCGGAGTCGTGAGCGGGTCCTACAGACGCGCTCCAACACCAGCCGGAGTCGGGAGCGGGTCCTACAGACGCGCTCCAACACCAGCCGGAGTCGGGAGCGGGTCGAGTTGCGATTGATTGTCTCGGGAGCGGGTCCAGTTGCGATTTGATTGTTCGGTTCGGCTGGCAGCCGGGCAGTGATACATCACATGGCGCTGCAATAACGCTAACGCTAACAGTGCTCAACCGCGCGCACCGAACACGTCACAAACTCATACACATGGACCCGCATTTCAGCTGTAGATATTGATGTCTGAGGGATTTTGACGGTGTGGCTGGAAGGCTTAAAGGGATATTGCCACCTCGCAGGCCAATATGGAGTTGTTGGTGTGTATCGGTAGATTAAAGGGACTGTTCCACCTTCCCAAAAGTTGTCAAATGTACGCCGCTTGTGGTGCAAAATATGAAGTAATTGCTGCCGAACACAACTATGACATTTGTTTCTCGCAAACAGTGCTCAATTTCATAAAAAGTTAAGTTTTAATATTTGGGTTGATGACGTCATATTGAGCTCTAGAGAGCTACACATAAATACTTTACGCTGCCAAAGTATGGGCACAATTATTTCGAGACAATTCTGACGCTTTTAATACAAAATAAACCAATTACCAAACCATTGAAACGTGGCAAATATCTCCAAGGTTCACCTTAAAACATTACGAGCGAGCGCGAAGCGCTCGCTCGTAATAACACAGATATACTTTGCAAGGTCAAGTCTCGGCGAATTCGGACGCTTCGGCTTTGGGCGGGCACCAATTTCACAGCCAAACTGGATGAGAGCGGCCATCATGACTCTAGGTACTGTGCACAGCTGGGACCAACGTTTTGGAGTCAGAAATAAATACCAAATGAATTGCCGATACCCTGATTTAGGTGCTGCAGGAGCAAGTTTGAGCTTGAGCATACACGATTGTTGATCCCCACCATTCATTTAAGTTGCTTTTTAGAAATCCTCCAGAGGGGGCTATTCCCTTTAAAGGGAATAGGTCACCTTGAAAAATGTCTTAAAAGTTGGCTATACATATTGAGCTGAAAATCACGAATATGACATTTGTTTGGACGATAGATGGATATCCGTTGAGAAATGGACATGTTTCTCTTTTCTCCTTCATGGCCATACAAAACTGCAGGACAGTGTATGACGTCATGCATATGGTAGCTTGGATATGGAAGCAATTGCATACAATAACGGCAAGCATTTCCATGAAACAAACACATGAAATACCTGGTCTGTGTAAAAATCAGATTCATGATCAATGATGTATAAGGTCAACAAGAACAAGAACTTACCAGAAAATCGTCGCGTTCAACTCAGGGTCGCCCCGTTTCTATATTGGGATTTGTACCTTCTTACAATACAATTTCGCAAGCTCGGAATTCTGGCTTCTGATCCCGGCAATGCATCCAGTCACTGAACCAACTCGGTGGTAATAACAGACCTTGGTAATAACAACCTATATTACTTCTGTACTATTTCAAAGTTACTAATGACCACAGCTAAAGTCTGTATAAATACCACGGCTAGTTTGCGGCAGAATCTGCGTATGACGCAATTCTGACGTCAGCGGGTATGACGTCATACCTCTGGCGAGCGTTCATTCCCCGATTGTGGCCCGGAAGAGCGGGAATGAAAACGGGCCCACTAGTCCTGTGTCGAAATTACTTAACTTAGAGAGGTAATTCTTTCACCACAAACCATTTTTAGATCTGCTCTACAAATCTGCTATCTCAGTCCAAAACCCCATGTTAAAGGTGAACTATTCCCTTTAAGGTTTAGCCTTAAAACTCTGGTTTGTTCTGTACCTCGGTGCACCTATGTCGATTGCAATATGAAGTGATCACAGTTGTAAAGATGGGCAATCAACTCGCCAGTTCGTGCTACATTTATATTGTATACATATTCAACATTTAACACAAATGATGGCTTGATTGTTCGATAAAGATAAAGAAGTGCAGTGTGTGTTGACCAAGTGTAAATAAAACTCCCAGTCCAGACTTGAAAGTCGACTCCATGATCCTACTGCGATTATGCCATCTGTTGCTAAAGCAGCGGAGCCCAATGAAACACGTTGTCTGTTAGTTAGCGGCTACCTCATGTCTTTGGTATGGCATAGCGTGCAATAAAGTAGCATGCATGTTGCATTCCAAAACAGTTTACACTATAATGTCCCGGCGGACTTCCGACCACACCGCAGCCTTGAGCCTGCGCGTACTGCAGCGCGTTTTACTGTCGGTGTGACGTTAGTGTAAAACATCCCAGAGCGGCAGCTGTCGCCGCCGCAGTGTTGACGGTGACCGGCTGGTGATCTCAGCGGGTGCAGTGGGTGTAGCAATACGACACCACGGCTGGAGGCCCTCGTTACTCACCCGCCGACTGAGGGGTCAACATTGGTCACTCGCCGACTGAGGGGTCAACATTACTAACCCGCCGACTGAGGGGTCAACATTGATCACCCGCCGACTGAGGGGTCAACATTGGTCACCCGCCTGCAGAGGGGTCAACATTGATCACCCGCCTGCAGAGGGGTCAACATTGATCACCCGCCGACTGAGGGGTCAACATTGATCACCCGCCTGCAGAGGGGTCAACATTGATCACCCGCCTGCAGAGGGGTCAACATTACTCACCCGCCGACTGAGGGGTCAACATTGGTCACTCGCCGACTGAGGAGTCAACATTGATCACCCGCCTGCAGAGGGGTCAACATTGATCACCCGCCGACTGAGGGGTCAACATTGGTCACCCGCCGACTGAGGGGTCAACATTGGTCACCCGCCGACTGAGGGGTCAACATTGGTCACCCGCCTGCAGAGGGGTCAACATTGGTCACTCGCCGACTGAGGGGTCAACATTGATCACCCGCCTGCAGAGGGGTCAACATTGTTCACCCGCCTGCAGAGGGGTCAACATTGGTCACTCGCCGACTGAGGGGTCAACATTGATCACCCGCCTGCAGAGGGGTCAACATTGGTCACCCGCCGACTGAGGGGTCAACATTGGTCACCCGCCTGCAGAGGGGTCAACATTGATCACCCGCCTGCAGAGGGGTCAACATTGGTCACCCGCCGACTGAGGGGTCAACCTTGATCACCCGCCTGCAGAGGGGTCAACATTGGTCACCCGCCGACTGAGGGGTCAACATTGATCACCCGCCGACTGAGGGGTCAACATTGATCACCCGCCGACTGAGGGGTCAACATTGGTCACCTGCCGACTGAGGGGTCAACATTGATCACCCGCCTGCAGAGGGGTCAACATTGGTCACCCGCCGACTGAGGGGTCAACATTGATCACCCGCCGACTGAGGGGTCAACATTGATCACCCGCCTGCAGAGGGGTCAACATTGATCACCCGCCTGCAGAGGGGTCAACATTGGTCACCCGCCTGCAGAGGGGTCAACATTGATCACCCGCCGACTGAGGGGTCAACATTGCTCACCCGCCTGCAGAGGGGTCAACATTGCTCACCCACCTGCAGAGGGGTCAACATTGGTCACCCGCCTGCAGAGGGGTCAACATTGATCACCCGCCGACTGAGGGGTCAACATTGCTCACCCGCCTGCAGAGGGGTCAACATTGGTCACCCGCCGACTGAGGGGTCAACATTGATCACCCGCCTGCAGAGGGGTCAACATTGGTCACCCGTCGACTGAGGGGTCAACATTGGTCACCCGCCGACTGGGGGTCAACATTGATCACCCGCCGACTGAGGGATCAACATTGATCACTCGCCGGCTGAGGGATCAACATTGATCACTCGCCGACTGAGGGGTCAACATTGATCACCCGCCTGCAGAGGGGTCAACATTGATCACCCGCCTGCAGAGGGGTCAACATTGATCACCCGCCTGCAGAGGGGTCAACATTGCTCACCCGCCGACTGAGGGGTCAACATTGATCACCCGCCGACTGAGGGGTCAACATTGCTCACCCGCCTGCAGAGGGGTCAACATTGATCACCCGCCGACTGAGGGGTCAACATTGGTCACCCGCCGACTGAGGGGTCAACATTGGTCACCCGCCGACTGAGGGGTCAACATTGATCACCCGCCGACTGAGGGGTCAACATTGATCACCCGCCGACTGAGGGGTCAACATTGATCACCCGCCTGCAGAGGGGTCAACATGTCTGAAATGAGCCCGAGCCGCCAATCGGCCTATATCCGGTGTTTGCGTTAGGCTGGATTAGGCTGGATTGTTTGTTTGCGTTAGGCTGGATGATATTCCCATCACACCGTGGGAGTCTGGAGGCAGTGTACATCACCGTGGGAGTCCGGAGGCCGTGTACATCACCGTGGGAGTCTGGAGGCAGTGTACATCACCGTGGGAGTCCGGAGGCAGTGTACATCACCGTGGGAGTCCGGAGGCAGTTTACATCACCGTGGGAGTCCGGAGGCAGTGTACATCACCGTGGGAGTCTGGAGGCAGTGTACATCACCGTGGGAGTCCGGAGGCAGTGTACATCACCGTGGGAGTCCGGAGGCAGTTTACATCACCGTGGGAGTCCGGAGGCAGTGTACATCACCGTGGGAGTCCGGAGGCAGTGTACATCACCGTGGGAGTCCGGAGCATGCATCCTGCACGTGCAGCGCGCTGCAGAGTCAGCTGCCGCTGCAACATGCTCCGTTCTATGTCTGGCCCGTGGGAACATGCGATGTACGGAGACTGCCCACAATAGCTGGCTAAATGTGAAATTTAGTTCAGAGATAAGTATGTAAGTATGCTTTGTGTGAAACTTTCGTATAGTTGGACAATGCTGGACCAGGAGGACTGGAATAGCATCAATGTTGCGCAAAGCACCAGCACTCGAGGGAAGAGCGCCTTCACGTGATCCTAGAGCTCGTGTTCTTCACTAAACAACCTGCAGTTTTTCGGATGTCGGCAGAGTGGTGCGATTATATGACATTGAGATTATGTCAATAGCTGGGGCATTCCACGACAAATCGACACAGGGGTAACACCCTACTTCTCATATTTAGATTAAACTTCGTTCAGGGATAATTGGGGGCCCAGAACACGCCTGTGCAATTTTCAGCTCACTCTGACCAACGGCTATGGAGATATAGCCTGCGGCATTTTCACCAGGTCAGACAAACTCTTCTTTTTTTACGAATTTGGGTTGTTTAAATTTAACAAACCTATATATCATTCGACTCCGCTTAACCTGAAGAACATTCTGGTAATTTGTATTTAATTTTTCGTGCAACCTGAGGCTATTATTTTACTTGACCTTGGGTGACCTTGCGTGACCTTGGCAAAAGTGCATTTATTCTTTCTTTTTAAAATTGACCTCAGGGTGTCATCTGGTAGTGTGCAAAAAATGGCGGATATGTGTTTTCTATAAATGTCATTATTTTCCGTCCAGACAATAGACCTCGCCCTGGTGGGGGGAGTCATTTTTGCCCCCTCTTAGGTTTTTCGCGAATAGCGAGAAAATGGCAGCGTGCAGCGCCGCCAAATATGGAACAGCTATTTGGGTATCAATTGCGCACATTTTGTGAAGTTTTAACGTCAGGTCATCTCAGGTCAGGTCACCAGGTCACGTCAAGTGACCTTACCTCCAAAAATGTGTGTGGTCGTGCCAAAGCCACAGTGTTTGTCCGAGAGCTTTGAAACATGCAGGATTTCATCAGGTAATAAGTACCTACAATTCATTTATCTCCGATTTGTTTGTATCGGTGACCTAAGGTCAAGTCAATTTCGTGACCTCCCAGTATAAGTCAATGGGAAATATACAAATGCATCCTTTTCATAGAATATGCATTGGATCAGGCCAATTCTTCCAGAATCATGTTATTTTAGCTCATTATTGATGACCCAGATGCAATTGTTGCTCTGTTGCCTCTGCAAGGTCAGCTGAGGTCATCTCAGATCACCAGCACTTTTTTGCCAATAACTATTGATATAATTAATATATAGACGTGCAAATGACACCACTGTGTTCGTCTCGTCCAGTCCTTTTGACCTTTAATGACCTCTGGTGACCTCAATATTGAGCTGAGCTAAATCCCGGTGTGCCTCTGAAACAACTTCGCCCTGGGGGGTCAAAATGACCCCCCCCCCCACCCACTAACTCGAAAACTAAAAGGGCTATAAAGACGCAAAACAACGCTTGAAAGCTCTTGACAAGGCCATTCGAGGTTACTTCGGGTATGATTTGGCTCAGCTCAATATTGAGGTCACCAGAGGTCATTAAAGGTCATTTTTTTTCAGGTATAGGACTTCGCTCCAGAAACCCCCAAATATCTCGGGAACTATGATAGCTAAGAACAAACGAAAAAAAACGAAGCTTATGAAAAGTTAAATTATCGTACGTGTCCACAAGTTAAAGCTCAGGTTAATAGTTTAGGCCCCAGAGGTCACCAAAGGTCACGAGGGCATTTTTCACAAAAAGGTTTTAATAAATATTTTGTATTGGTTAGACATATAGCGGTAATTTGAACACCAACGTTTTTGCCTTGCCAAGGCGCTTCGAAAAATATTAATGGTGCCCTGGTTAGGTTTAACTTCAAAAGTTTGACCTCAGGTCAAGGTCATTTGGTGACCGAGTTAGATCATGTTGCACACGGGGCGACGTGACTCGACGAGACAAACACAGTGGTGTGATTTGCACGTCTATATATTTATTATATCAATAGTTACTGGCAAAAAAAGTGCTGGTGACCCGAAATGACATCAGCTGACTTTGCAGAGGTCACAGAGCAACAATTGCACCTGGATCATCCATAATGAGCTAAAATAACATGATTCTGAAATAATTGGTCTGATCGAAAGCATATTCTCTGAATAGGAAACATTTTTATATTTCCCATTGACTTATAATAAGGAGGTCACGAAATTGACCTGACCTTAGGTCACTGATACAACAAAATCAGAGAAAAATTAATTGTAGGTACTCGTGACCTTATGAAATCCTGCAAGTTTCAAAGCTCTCGGACAAATACTGACTTTGGCACGACCACAAACATTTTTGGAGGTAATGTCACTTGACGTGACCTGGTGACCTGACCTGTGATGACCTGAAGTTAAAACTTTCACAAAATGTGTATAATTGATGCCCAAATAGCTGTATCATATTTAGCGGCGCTGCACGCCGCCATTTTCTCGCTATTCGCGAAAAACCTAACAGGGGGACAAAATGACTCCCCCCACCAGGGCGGGGTGAGTTGCTTGGACGGAAAATAATGGCATTTATTGAAAACACATATCCGCCATTGTTTGCACACATGACACCCTGAGGTCAATTTTAAAAGGGAAAAATTAAAACAAAAATAATTGCCCTTTTGTCAATGTCACGCAAGGTCAAGTAAAATAACAACCTCAAGCTGCACGAAAAATACATACAAAATACCAGAATGTTATTCAGCTCAAGCAGAGTCGAATGATATATAGGTTTGTTAAATTTCAACAACCGAAATTGGTCTAAAAATCTAAAACAAAATTAATTGTATTTTTGTTTTGTTAATCGACCTTCTCCTTGAATGTACCAAAGTAAGAAATTTAACTTTGTTTTACATTTGCATTCGGGCACAGCCCTTCATCAGATGTATTGCGATCGATTTTTTTCTTCTTCTCGATCTCAATACATCTGATGAAGGGCTGTGCCCGAATGCAAATGCAAAACAAAGTTTAATTTCTTACTTTGGTACATTCAAGGAGAAGGTCGATTAAAAAACATTTTACAATATATGCATGCTCCTTGCACAAGCACTACGAGAAAAAGCAAAAACAAAATTGAGTTTGTCTGACCTGGTGAAAATGCCGCAGGCTATATCTCCATAGCCGTTGGTGGGAGTGAGCTGAAAATTGCACAGGCGTGTTCTGGCCCCCAATGACCCCCTCAACAAAGTTTTATCAAAATATGAGATGTAGGGTGTTAATTTGCTACTTTGGTGTGTCGATTTGTCGTGGAATGCCCCAGCTGATAGTGATACTAAAAACCTAAAGGTTTTCAAACCTAAACCTAAATGTACCTGCTGAATTGTTCACGTTCTAATTAATGCTAAGTGTTGTTGGTATTGTTTATAAAGTAGGTAGTTTGCACTGTTGGACGGAAGTCTAACTTTCCCTCATGATTTGTGTAGCTCTGCATGTTTTCTTCTCTCAGCTCCAGGCTAACTTTGGTAGCTGCAGGTCTCACTCTCCTCGCTAGCTAAATGAGCGGTAGCCTTCAGCGGAGCGGGAACGAGCTTCACGAAGGGCGCCTTCTCCTGGCAGGAGGTGTTATACCCACGTACAGCACAATGCTGCCAGAGGTGCGATACTGGCCATCGGGGACACTTGGCGCTCTTTCAAAACATTGAGTGTCCGCTTTGGAGGATTTAGGGCTGATTGCTGCCGGTGGTGACGGAGGTGACGGACCAGGGCGAACGCATGCATGGCACAATGGTGGCTGGGATATTAACCAATGTTTGGGTTGTGAAAATGTGGTGTGTGTGCCCTGTTTTAAAGGCATGCTCGTTAGGTATATCTCATTAATTAAAAATGCATGTTTACTTTGACCTACTAGTGATAAGTGGCAGTGCTGTCGGCGGAAGTTCTTAGCAGGCAGGTGCATGCGTTCCGAAGAGGATGCCCTGTTTAGGTCATGACTCAGCCCTCACTTGCCTCGCTTGCTTCTTGTTCTACTCGTCATCTTTCCCTACTTCTCTAATCATGAGGATAAACATGAATTGCTACAGTTTGCCTACATCCGAGCTCAGCTTCCCAACGCCGTTAAATATAATAACCCTTTGTTTGACATCAGCTTCTAAACTTGTGAGTGTCATGGTCGACTTCGGACTGCATTAAATATTGAATGCCACCGCATAGGTAAGATCAGGGGCGTCGCTGATAATTTTTGAGTGGAGGGTCGGCTGAAATGACGAAAAAAATATACCCCCATTTGTATGCGTTTATTTAAGCATTTGCAGCATTTTTAATGTGGATTTTCATGTTATAGTAGATACTTGTTATTTAGCGCCGCCAAGCCAGAAATATAGGCGGTCGGCCTTGTAGAGGTTAAGAAGCTAAAAATGCTATTCATTCAATGCAGCGTTACAACGAACCGAAGACGATGGCTTCGTTATGACGATGGCCACCGATGTGACGTCGCGAAGTGGAGTGAAAATGTTAATGGGGTTGGGTCCTATTTGTAAGGTACCTTGTGTATGTTGGGCTCATACAAACAGGGATAATTTTTAATAAGGTAAATTTAAACCAAAATTAATGCAAATGCGAAATGAACTCAGAAATGATTAAAAACTAAAACAATTAAGCTCAGGTTCTTGTAGTTGTGACGTCACAACTGAGCTAAAATTCAGCGGCATATTCTGCGTGGCGGTAACAAAACTTCCCCCCCTCCCCACCCCCTCTAACTTAAAAACTAAAAAGGCTAGAAAGACGCGGAAGAGCGCATTCGAACGCTCTCAACAAGCACATTCGAAGTTACTCGTGTATTTTGCTCAAGTCAATATTGAGGTCACCAGTGGTCAACAAAGGTCAGATTTTCCAGTTTAGGTTTTCGCTTCATACACCCCCAAATATCTCAGGAACTAGCTAGGAACAATCGGAAAACACAATCGAAAGCTCTTTAAAAATGCAATCACAGTTGGTTTCTTCAGATTTTAGCTCAGGTCAATAGTTTAGGCTCCAAACCTCAATAGGGAAAATAGGGCAATAATTTTGACGCCATCGTGTTTGTCTCTTCAATGCACTTCGAATAATATTAATGTCGAGCAGGTTAGGTCAACTTAAAAATTTGACCTCAGGTCAAGGTCAAACTTGGTGATCCAAGTAGATCATGTTGCATATGGGAAGACGTGCTCCGACGAGACAAACATATTGGTGTAGGTTTCACTTCCCTATCGGCATTCTGGCAAGAGTTATTGACAAACAACTGTTGGTCACCAAGGGGTAGATCGGAAAAATTGTGGCCGAAAGTCGTTTTCTCAGGAAGTAAGCGCAATATTGCCAAGTCATCCAGCATGCCCAAAACTACTAACATTGCGAATATTTTGGTAGACTTCAGTTGACCTGAGGTGGTTTTTAGGCGGGGGCTTGAATGGGGGAGACGATAGAGTAACGCGAGACACATTGGGTAGACCTATTGCCATATATATGAGTGACACAAACTTTCGTAATAGCTCAAAACCAATAACGCTATCAACATAAATTTTAGGTTGCCTTCTGCTACATCAATTTTGCGTCTTCTGTGCAAAACTGAAGCAATGTTGTCGACAAATTTAGATATAGATAATTTAGTGACGTCACTACACACGATTTTGACGCAAACATCAGCTAAACTTTAAGAGATCGTACAAACGCCATATTTTGAACAAAATACAATAAAAAAATGTGAAAGATAGCAAATGACAAGGGCTACTACTTGGCTATCTCGGATGTTTGAAATTTTTGTTTTTGATCCCCCCAAATACAAATAAAATCTGGAAAAGTGCTCACAAAATCATTTTTGTATTTTTTCTTCTTTAAAGTACTGGACTAAAAGCCTAAGAACCACATATAGGCATTGGGTATTGGGCATGGGGCAACTACCATACCAAATTTAAAAATGATATCACCATTTTTGACTGATTTATGGCATCTAAAGTATGGGTAACGCTCGACGTAATATTTTGAAATTGCGTTTTGGGGGCTTTTAATGACCAAATACAGACCAACAATTGGCAGCACAGTATTTTTTTTATATAAAACTAGTTTAGGAACATGCCTTTCTTAATTAAATATATCAATTGTAAATTTTCACCTTTTTTGGCCCACTCCGGCACGGCAGTATGAGGTACGCCGGCATGGGCCCATTCATTTGAGCGCTAGTCCAAGGAAAGTAAATATAAGCAAGAATCGTGAATGCCCTACGGTAGAACATTTATAGAGGACGTCTTGGACCTGGTGGTAGTTTTGAGTGGTGAGTTTTGTTGAGTTTTTTGGTAGGCTTGCGTAACGATAACGTACGGTATAATTTGTACTATGGAGCCGACGTAAGCTACACACCAATAAAACACATTTTTCGTTTCACATAAAACATTTTCAAGCGTAACACCACAAAGTCCATAAAATGCGCTTTTCTTTGACACTGTAAATATTTACACTTGTTGCCGTAATGGGCACCTAAACTTGCGCACAATTTCCTGCCTGAAGAGTGGTATTTGTGTCGTCCTGACATGTGCAACTTTAGGTACACCGAAAACCCACCAAAAAATGACCCATATTTGTTACTGTTGGTGGAATATTATGCTCTGATCTCATAAAATTGCTTTAAAATTTATTTAATAAAATTGCCCTAAATACGCATGCAAAAATAGTCGGAAAAACGACTTACGGCCCATTTGTTTCCGATCTACCCCTTGGTGCGCCGGCGCGGTCGTGGCACTGGTACGCCGGCGCGGTGGTGCCCCTGGTACACCGGCGCGGTGGTGCACCTGGTACACCGAGAACCCCTCCCCAAAAAGCGCGGTTGTGCCGCTGGTTCAAAGAACGCTTAACAATTTGCACCGCTACACGGCGCGTTTTTTTGTGTGGATTTTATTTTTATTTTTGGGAGGATTAAAAAAAAAACTTCATTTTTGGTGGTGCCCCTGGTGCCCCGGCGCAATGGTGCCCCTTCACGGCCCAAGGTCATGACCCCGTGAACTCCCCCCCCCCCCCCCTGGTTCCGCCACTGCATGTAGCCCGCTTGAAAGCTCATATTTTATCAAGGGAGTGGGCCCTGGGGCCAGCAATTAGGTACCGCCAAGAAGAGCCTCTGCTAGATGCTTAATGAAATTCATGTTCCCATTTTCCAAATTTGTATAAGCAATTGCGAAACTTGTGTCATGCCGCGAAGCGGCGCGAAATTTTCCCATTTTTGACTGTGGATAGTTGGATTTTGACTGCTACAAAGGCAATTTGTACGATAAATGGTTAACTTCCCCGCACAAAAGTGGGTGTGTGTGTGGGGGGGGGGGGGGTCGTTCCCACACCTTCTGAGAGTGGGGGGCCTGACCACCGACCCCCCCGTCGGTGACGCCCCTGGGTAAGACACATGTTACCATTCCATTGTTTCGTCCACACTAATATTCGTACGCAATTGCGTATGGCCGCATCTAACCTCTCCTGTAATTTGTCTTCCACCTCCGTTCACTATCTCTCCAGTCTATTTATTTCTCTGGAGCCTCAGAATAAGAGATACTCCGTCTCAGGCGCGAGCCAGGCTAGTCCGACGGCGCGTGTGCGGCCGGGCTCCTCCGCCGGGCCGTCTGGGCCTCTGTTCTCCCCACAGAGGCCCGTGTCCGGCCGGGCTCCTCCACCGGGCCGTCTGGACCTCTGTTCTCCCCACAGAGGCCCGTGTCCGGCACGGATCCGGCCGGCAACAAAAGCGCAAAGTGGCGGCGGCAGCGGAACTGTCCCTCCCCTGTCTCCCCTGTCTCCCCTGTCTCCCCTGTCTCCCCTGTCCCTCCCTCCCCAGTTCCGATACTCATAACACCAACGGTTGATGAGCTATCCAGGAGATACCCGGGAACGCATGCGGATGTGTGGGGAGGGATGCACGGCAGATGCATTGAAATGCATGGACAATAAATGGGAAACGGGTGTGCAGTGCCAGAAACACTTGTGCGTGAAACGTACACGGAAGAAGCATCGCAGATATACGGGAGAAGCCCGTGATGAAGAATGCAAAAGAGTAGCTGGTTATCTCCTTTAAAAAAAAGTATCACATGACAACTCTGCTAGGACGTGTATCACTCCACCGGCTTACCGCTGCCCACATATTACCCGGTGCCGCCTGTCTGACCCCCGCCTGTCTGACCCCCGCCTATCTGACCCCCGCCTATCTGACCCCGCCTGTCTGACCCCCGCCTGTCTGACCCCCGCCTGTCTGACCCCCGCCTGTCTGACCCCCGCCTGTCTGACCCCGCCTGTCTGACCCCCGCCTGTCTGACCCGGTGCCGCCTGTCTGACCCCGCCTGTCTGACCCCGCTTGTCTGACCCCCGCCTATCTGACCCCCGCCTGTCTGACCCCCGCCTATCTGACCCCCGCCTATCTGACCCCCGCCTATCTGACCCCCGCCTGTCTGACCCCGCCTGTCTCCACAGTCACCACCAGTCGTCACCATGCCGCCTGTCTGACCCCCGCCTATCTGACCCCTGCCTGGCTGACCCCCGCCTGTCTGACCCCCGCCTATCTGACCCCCGCCTGTCTGAACCCCGCCTATCTGACCCCCGTCTGTCTGACCCCGCCTGTCTCCACAGTCACCACCAGTCGTCACCATGCCGCCTGTCTGACCCCCGCCTGTCTGACCCCCGCCTGTCTGACCCCCGCCTGTCTGACCCCCGCCTGTCTGACCCCGCCTGTCTGACCACCGCCTGTCTCCACAGTCACCACCAGTCGTCACCATGCCGCCTGTCTGACCCCCGCCTGTCTGACCCCCGCCTGTCTGACCCGGTGCCGCCTGTCTGACCCGGTGCCGCCATATTACCCGGTGCCGCCTGTCTGACCCCGCCTGTCTCCACAGTCGCCACCAGTCGTCACCATGCCGCCTATCTGACCCCCGCCTATCTGACCCCCGCCTGTCTGACCCGGTGCCGCCTGTCTGACCCGGTGCCGCCATATTACCCGGTGCCGCCTGTCTGACCCCGCCTGTCTGACCCCTGCCTGTCTGACCTCCGCCTGTCTCCACAGTCACCACCAGTCGTCACCATGCCGCCTATCTGACCCCCGCCTATCTGACCCCCGCCTGTCTCCACAGTCACCACCAGTCGTCACCATGCCGCCTATCTGACCCCCGCCTGTCTGACCTCCGCCTGTCTCCACAGTCACCACCAGTCGTCACCATGCCGCCTATCTGACCCCCGCCTATCTGACCCCCGCCTATCTGACCCCCGCCTATCTGACCCCCGCCTGTCTGACCCCCGCCTGTCTCCACAGTCACCACCAGTCGTCACCATGCCGCCGCTGCCGCGCTTCGAGCGGGCCAAGAGCTGCCTGAAGACGAATGCGCTCACGCTGCTCACGCTGCTCGGCGTGTTCTCCGGCATCGGGCTCGGCCTGATCCTGCGCACCTCCAGCGACGAACCCTGGTCAGAGCGCAACGCCATGTACGTCGCCTTCGTCGGCGACCTGTTCCTGCGCATGCTGAAGGCGCTCATCATCCCGCTGATCGTCTCCAGTCTGATCTCGGCCGTCGGCAACCTGGACCTCAGTCTGTCGGGCAAGATCGGCATGCGCGCCGTGGCCTACTACATGTTGACGACGGTGATGGCAGTGGTGCTGGGCATCATCCTGGTGGTGGTCATCCACCCGGGCGAGGGCACCGACGAGGGCATCGAGCAGGTCGAGTTCGGCCGCAACACCACCACCGCCGACACCCTGATGGACCTCGTCAGGTGGGTACCACCCATAGTTGAACATGACACCCCCTAGAGGTACTCAGTGGTGGGCCTCGCAGAACATGATACCGCCTAGAGGTACACAGTGGTGGGTCGCAGAACATGACACCGGCTAGAGGTACACAGTGGTGAGTCGCAGAACATGACACCGCCTAGAGGTACACAGTGGTGGGTCTCGCAGGGCAGCGGAGGGGCGGAGGGGCGTCGAACCCTGCCTGGACTTCCTAGCAGTCGGCTCGGGGCAGGGTTAATATAGTTGCACGCATAGCTCTGTGAGAAGTATAGCGACGTGTGCTGCACCGTCCGCATCTGGGGAATGTGTATTAGTTGTAAACCTGGGCAGGGGCGTAGAGAGAATTTCGCCCAGGAGGGGCGGCAAATGGGACCAGAGGGGCCCTCGTAGCCAAGGGGGCCCACACCATTAAAACAGTACAGTGCGTTATATGTTGTAAAGCAACGACAAATAAGATTTCGACAACGATTTTTTACTCTTTTTTTCTCAACTTTTTACTTGCAATTTTCGTCAAAATTCGAAATTCTATGATTTTTCAAGCATGTATTGTTTTTCCACCAAAATTACATGACATGGCGTGATTAAAACGTCATTATCTCCCAAAGTAATCCACCATTTTCATTGAAATGTTGTGAGAAGACGTATAATTGATGCAGCATAAGGTACTGAAGGATTGACGTCGATATCTATCATTGTTTTCAAGTTATTGAGAAAATCCGGGAGGGGGGGCATATTCTTCCACCTCCAGCGGGGCGCGGGTTAATGCAAATATTATCCTTAATCTTCTTCAATTCAGATTCAGGAAACAGCAAAGTACGTACATGCCGATTGTTCAAATGTACGATGAAGTTTACAAAATATCTACAAAATAACGAAATAACATGCTCCACCTTGATTTACAGAAAGCTTTGGATACAGTTTGCTTGGCAATTCTCTTGAAAAAATACACCGCATTGTGATACGAGGGGTTTCTACAATACGATAGTCATATATTAATAAGAGGCATAAAATGGCAATAATAGATGAGGTTGCATCTAATAAACAAATTATGAAAATTGGCGTCCCACAGGGTTCAATTTTAGGTCCTCTTTTATTTATTCTCTATATTAATGACATCAGCAATACAACAGAAATAGGCACATTTTACTTATTTGCTGATGATATACGGCAATTTGCATTCAAGCTAGAAATGTTGAAGAGCTGCAAATACAGATTAATGAATTAATTCCAAAAATAACGAGTTGTTCAGTGTAAATATATTATCACTAAATGCATCAAAGACAACTTACCAAATATATTCAAGATCAGTGACGTGACAAGATCTTGACATAGTATTAAATGATACACCAATCACGATAAACCCATGCATTAAATGCTTAGGAGTTCTTGTAGATGAAAATCGTAAATGGTATAGTCATATATATAGTGTTATATGTGTGATAAGCCGTAATATATAGGAGTTATCGGAATATCCAAGCAATATGTATCCTCACAGCAACTTATATTGCAGTACAATGCATTAATTCCGCCCCATCTAAATTATTGTGCAGTGATCTGGATTCTGGGGTAGGAATTATGACACTAACATTAAAAAGCCTTCGATAGTGCGGAAACGAGCGATTTGTCCGCCCCTGTAGCTCAGGGAGAAAGCGCTAGGCTTCTGACCTTTCCTGGTAGTGGCAGCCCGAGTTCGAGTCGAAGTCAAAGCCTACATTACCAAAGCCTTGTACTCCTCTCAGACGTTACTAGCATACACTGAAAAACAATGAGAACTTTCACTGGTCTTCCTTCGAGAGCGTCACCGGCGCTCGACCGGCAGACCACTTCTACCACCACAGGACCCTCTAAAGGCCAGCATAGAGTCCTCTACAGATCGGCAGGGGCATCTAAAGGCCGGCAGATGGCCATCTGCAGATCGGCAGGGCCCTCTACGCTCGCTCTACAGATTGGCTGGGACACTCTGCAGATCGACAGGGCCCCTAAAGACTGGAAGAGGGCCGTCTACAGGTCGGCAGGGCCCTCTAAATGCCCGTAGAGGCCCTCTAAAGACCGGCAGGCAGGCAAGACGATCTACAGATCGGCAGGACTCGCTAAAGGCCGGCAGAGGGCCCTCTATGTATTGGCTGGGGCACTCTGCAGAACGACAGGGCCCCTAAAGGCTGGAAGAGGGCCCTCTACAGGTCGACAGGGTCCTCTAAATGCCGGAAGAGGCCCTCTGCAGATTGGCATGGCGATATACAGATCGGCAGGACCCTCTGAAGACCGGCAGAGGGCCCTCTCCAGATCGGCAGGGACCCTCTACAGATTGACAGGGCCCTATAAGGGCCAGCAGAGGGCCCTCTACAACCGGAAGGGGCCATCCAAATGCCGGCAAGGGCCCTCTGCAGATCGGCAGGCCCTCTGCATGCTGGAAGGGCCCTCTAAAGGCGGGCAGAGGGCCCTCTACAGATCGGCAGGGCCCTCTAAAGGCCAGCAGAGGGCCCTCTACAGATTGGCTGTGACACTGCAGATCGACAGGGTCTCTAAAGCCTGGAAGAGGGCCCTCTACAGGTCGGCAGGGTCCTCTAAATTCCGACAGAGGCCCTCTACATATTGGCAGGGCGATCTACGATCGACAGGGCCCTCTAAAGACCGGCAGAGGGCCCTCTCCAGATCGGCAGGGACCCTCTCCAGATCGGTAGGGCCCTATAAAGGCCGGCAGAGGGCCCTCTACAACCGGAAGGGTCCCTCTAAATGCCGACAGGGGCCCTCTGCAGATCGGTAGGGCCCTTTAAAAGCTGGTAAAGGGCCCTATCCACTCTGGCTAGGGCCCCTTTTGCACGTATTTACATATACATGCCTTTAACAGACAATCAAGTGTTGTTATTGATTCGTGCTACGATTTTTTTATCGGTTCGTGGGCGTTCTTTTATGCGACGTAAGGCGTTTTGCGGGCGCCTGACACCATCAAAAACAATGGGGCCTTCGGCCCCAGGGGGCCCTCGCTCAGTCGCCAGATGGGCCCCTTGGCCTCCAGGGGGGGGGGGCATGGCCCCCTTGCCTCCCCCCCCCCCCCCCTTGCCTACGCCCTTGAACCTGGGTGTCTTCATGGATATTCCTCATAAGCAGGGGCGCAGGAACTATGTTCAAGTTGGGGGGAGGGGGGGGGGGGGGGGGGGCGGAGGCATTCTGAAGTCGATTATTTCCATGCAACGCCCATAGGCATAATGTTAAAATCCAAAATGTTGGGGCTGCTGCCACCCCCCCTCCCCCCCTCCCCTGCCCCTGTTCCTACGCCTATGTTCATAAGCCATGCATGCCAGACATGCCAGGCCCATGTAAGTAGATAAGATGTCACTTACGCTAGACAGGATGGTGCTGTGTTTTGTGCACGGCACTGTACGTCGGCCTGCGTTGACTCATATTTATGGTTTTGCTATGACAGAAATACCTTTTTACAGTTATTAGAGTAGCGCATTCTATTTCTATTCGTATTCGTAGCAGAGTCTTTTCAAACAAGGTTCGAACTATTGAACATGACGTGTAAAACGCTTAAAAAAAACTATGGGCTTAATATGTATTATGTAGTTAGTAGTTACCGTCAGTTTCCATGGATCCGGTGGATCTCTCGACAAAATTTGGAAGATGAATCTGGGATCCCACTGGATTCCTTTACATTTTCAAATGGGTCCAAGATCTCATTGCAGCCGGGATCCAAATTCCAACGATCGTATCCCGTAATTTATTTTTTGGACTCTCCCAATGAATTACAAACATTGTACTCATCTGGTGCATTGCTGTTGATAACACATCTCTACATATACAAGGTACGTCAGTATCCACGGCCACTGCAACCCAGCTCGGCCAGCGAGCCTCTACCGGTCCGCAGCTCAGCAGCAGCGTGAGCCGTGCGCTGTGGTGTGTGGTGTGGTGAGCCGTGCGCTGTGGTGTGTGGTGTGGTGAGCCGTGCGCTGTGGTGTGTGGTGTGGTGAGCCGTGCGCTGTGGTGTGTGGTGTGGTGAGCCGTGCGCTGTGGTGTGTGGTGTGGTGAGCCGTGCGCTGTGGTGTGTGGTGTGGTGAGCCGTGCGCTGTGGTGTGTGGTGTGGTGAGCCGTGCGCTGTGGTGTGTGGTGTGGTGAGCCGTGCGCTGTGGTGTGTGGTGTGGTGAGCCGTGCGCTGTGGTGTGTGGTGTGGTGAGCCGTGCGCTGTGGTGTGTGGTGTGGTGAGCCGTGCGCTGTGGTGTGTGGTGTGGTGAGCCGTGCGCTGTGGTGTGTGGTGTGGTGAGCCGTGCGCTGTGGTGTGTGGTGTGGTGAGCCGTGCGCTGTGGTGTGTGGTGTGGTGAGCCGTGCGCTGTGGTGTGTGGTGTGGTGAGCCGTGCGCTGTGGTGTGTGGTGTGGTGAGCCGTGCGCTGTGGTGTGTGGTGTGGTGAGCCGTGCGCTGTGGTGTGTGGTGTGGTGAGCCGTGCGCTGTGGTGTGTGGTGTGGTGAGCCGTGCGCTGTGGTGTGTGGTGTGGTGAGCCGTGCGCTGTGGTGTGTGGTGTGGTGAGCCGTGCGCTGTGGTGTGTGGTGTGGTGAGCCGTGCGCTGTGGTGTGTGGTGTGGTGAGCCGTGCGCTGTGGTGTGTGGTGTGGTGAGCCGTGCGCTGTGGTGTGTGGTGTGGTGAGCCGTGCGCTGTGGTGTGTGGTGTGGTGAGCCGTGCGCTGTGGTGTGTGGTGTGGTGAGCCGTGCGCTGTGGTGTGTGGTGTGGTGAGCCGTGCGCTGTGGTGTGTGGTGTGGTGAGCCGTGCGCTGTGGTGTGTGGTGTGGTGAGCCGTGCGCTGGTCAGGGTGTGATTCATCCGAGCCTGAGCCCTGAGCCCTGAGCCACCGGCGGGCTGGCCCCAACTGGGAGCCACTTCAATTGACTCAGTACGGTGCATCCGGCGCGACACTACAGCCCAGGCGCGGCGGCGGCGGCGGCGGGGGCGGGGGCGGGGGCGGGGGCGGGGGCGGGGGCGGGGGCGGGGGCGGGGGCGGGGGCGGGGGCGGCGCGCACCACCCGGCCGCCGCCACCCGAGGCTGCAGTCTGTGATAGGCCGGGGGATGGCCGCGGCGCCGCGGCTCCAGCCGGCTGATTTGGCCTCCGTAATGGATGGGAAAGGGCAACAGGTTGCTCTCCGTGTGGCGCTGCCGGCCGGCAGTCGGCAGCGCTGCGCTGCTGGCCGCCGGCCAAACAGGTGGAGAAAATGGCATATATGAGCGCCAATAATGTGGCGGCCATGTGCCGATTTATCGCAGGAAAATGGTTGGATATTCATAACAAAGGCTTCCCATAGCGACAGGTCCGTGGAACTCCAGTAGATAACGGTGCATTGTTTTGTAGAAAGTATTTTCCAAAAACAATCGCTTTTGAAATACCATTCACATTTTGTGTACAAGCAGCAAGGTAATACCTGCTCTCACATTGGTACTTGGACTATACCTTGGGCTGTTTAGTGAGAATTTAAGGCCGAAATGGCAGTCTGTTGAACCCTATTGTACTCCTGGCAAAAACGTTAAATGAATGGGGTAGTGTGGAAACCATAGGTGTCGATTTATATATTTTTGGGATGGCCCTCGGCCCCCCAATGTTGAGTTCG
Source organism: Chirona hameri (assembly GCA_036785665.1). Taxonomy (NCBI): domain Eukaryota; kingdom Metazoa; phylum Arthropoda; class Thecostraca; order Balanomorpha; family Balanidae; genus Chirona; species Chirona hameri. Next base: position 123,794 of record JAXIVJ010001419.1, read on the forward strand.
CCCCCCCCGCAATGGTGCTCCCCCCTCCCCCCAATGTTTTCTGGCAACTGGCGTATCGAAGGGGGGGGGGGCGGAAGAGCCAATCACCCCAAATCGCCCAAGGGCCCATTTCCTAATTTAAACGAAAGTCTACGCAACGTTTACAAAGAAAGTTTGTTTTACATCACCTATTGCATACGGCAGCGAAATCCGATAAGTTTTAGAATTGTGACTTCTTGGGATTTGGCCCCCAAACCAGCGATTATTCACGTCTAAGCGTGGTTTGTGGGATTAAAGGGACTGTCCCACCTTTTTGAAAGTTGTCGAATCACACTTAATTGTATGTCTACATGTCAGGCGAGGTCAGCTGAATATGTTCGTGAACTTTTTCCGAAACAATTGCTTATCTTGGAAGATATTCAACTTTTAGTTTTAAGCGGAAAGTTGGGTTGGGGACGTCATATGATTTTTTTTTAAATAGCAGGGAAATCATTTGTGCTGTCAAATTTATGGCACAATTTTTTTCGACATCTTTTACGCAGAAAAAGCGAACCACCCGGTGTCTAGATTGGCTAGCACTATCAGCTAGAGTTGTTGCAACAGTTGGCCGCCAGGGACCGCTAGTGAGCCAGGGTGTTATGACGTCGCAAGCAAATGGTACCACTAAATATTTAACGCTAAATATGTATTTATTTATAAATCAATCAATCAATCAATATTTAGTGGTACCATTTGCTTGCGACGTCATAACACCCTGGCTCACTAGCGGTCCCTGGCGGCCAACTGTTGCAACAACACCAGCTGATAGTGCTAGCCAATCTAGACACCGGGTGGTTCGCTTCCGTTTCCGCACGTGGCACGTGGCACATGCACACATGTCTGTCGAGCACATGATGTTCGAAATTTAACCAGTTTCTATTCCGTTCCGAATTTTCGTTCAGTGAAATATCGTTAATATTACGTCTGTTAAAGTACGGTTGAAATAACGTTTAAATTACTACGAGTCGTGTTTCAATTTTTGTCCGAGTCTGACGATTGGCCCCATTCCGAAGGCGTAGGCACTAGGCAGTCCAATCCCGGGGGCAGACGGCAGACGCATAAGCGGTCGCAAACCGGCGCTTTGGGGGGCAAATGGCCGTTGGGGTCGCCTATGAGCAGACGGCCCCCTGAAATACGAAACATGACCATTAACCCTATAGCACTGACTAGAAAGAGATAAAAAAATGTCTGTTTGGGCCCTTGCCACACCTGGCAAAAACAAATATATGATGCCGCCCCTGCCCCGATAAAAGCCTGTATTGGCCACTCTGGATGGATGTTTGAAGAATTCCACCCCTATCACTGTAGAATGGATTTACATTTGAATGAGACCAGTCTCTTCCTGTTGTTATTGCATTCCGCAATAGCCAGAGGCTTTTCAGGTCCATCGTGCTCATTGTAGGGTAATCATCCATGATAGATACCTTCGATTGACCCCACTGGACATATTTACTAAAAAAGGAACGAAAGGTTACACACCCCCGCCCCTCCACCACCCCTTGCTAACAGTGGTGGACCGCGCTACCGTGCCGTTGCGTGGGCGCCGGCCGCCGGGGTGAACGTAACCGGCTCGCGGAGACACCTAGCGGCGGGTGTGGAACTAACCTTTTCTACAGTACCCCATTTTAATTGAGTTTTTTGTTTTAAATATAGTGCGAATGGTTCCAGTGGATGGCTCCAGGTCCGGATGCCCGCGAAGTCGAGCTGGTGGCATAATACTGCACCACGGTCCCACCACCCATCAACACATACGCCCGCGCCCACGGTCCCACCACCCATCAACACATACGCCCGCGCCCACGGTCCCAACACCCATCAACACATACGCCCGCGCCCACGGTCCCACCACCCATCAACACATACGCCCGCGCCCACGGTCCACATACACGGTCACGCGCCCACGGTCCCACCACCCATCAACACATACGCCCGCGCCCACGGTCCACATACACGGTCCCGCGCCCACGGTCCCACCACCCATCAACACATACGCCCGCGCCCACGGTCCACATACACGGTCCCGCGCCCACGGTCCCACCACCCATCAACACATACGCCCGCGCCCACGGTCCACATACACGGTCACGCGCCCACGGTCCCACCACCCATCAACACATACGCCCGCGCCCACGGTCCACATACACGGTCACGCGCCCACGGTCCCACCACCCATCAACACATACGCCCGCGCCCACGGTCCACATACACGGTCACGCGCCCACGGTCCCACCACCCATCAACACATACGCCCGCGCCCACGGTCCACATACACGGTCACGCGCCCACGGTCCCACCACCCATCAACACATACGCCCGCGCCCACGGTCCACATACACGGTCACGCGCCCACGGTCCCACCACCCATCAACACATACGCCCGCGCCCACGGTCCACATACACGGTCACGCGCCCACGGTCCCACCACCCATCAACACATACGCCCGCGCCCACGGTCCACATACACGGTCACGCGCCCACGGTCCCACCACCCGCCCAAGAGATACAAAAAAGGGGTGAGCACGTGCACACGTGCAGAGGCACCCCATCCCTAACTTGTGGGAAGGTGGCGGCTGAGAGGTCCCTAATAGAGGTGCAGAAAACTGGTCCCGGCGCCCGGCTCACCGGTAATGAATTTGGTCCGAAAGTTTAACGTGCTGCAGATAGATGGCCACAAGGTCCTCCCGGGGTCTGGGTTGGCCCTCTCGCCAGTTGTCCGCTGGCTTAACCCGCGAGTTACTGGGGTATATTTCATAACGCGACTTACTGGGGGGTCTATTTTTTGCACCCCCCCCCCTCAGATCTCCGGAACTACTGGACCGAATGTACAAATTCAAACGGCATTCGATAGCCCCAGAAAATGTATCGAGGGAAACATAATATTGTTGACCTCGGGGTCACTGATGACGTCACAGGTCAGGTCAAGTACAAAATGTTTGACCGTGTCAAAAGATCTCGATGGATGGAATTGCCGCGCAAAATTGCGATATTAAACGCATAAGCATTCGATAAATCGGTATGATTCCTGTGTCTGACACTTCTAAGTACCATTCTAAGCTGTTTTTGACCTTGGGTCAGGTCAAGGTCATCCGAGGTCACAAGGTCAATCTGCAGATTACGGTCATTATGCGTTGTAACACATGTTTTTTTCGTCTAGAACGCGAAAAATGGCCTTAGAACATTGTTCTATATAAATAGAAGTAAAAAGCAAAAACGGAAATGCATTTTTGATACATAGTAATGCTGTGAGAGGTGGTCGATTGTTGTTTATTTAAAGGTCATAAGTCAGTCATTTTTAAAGATATGGACTTTAAATTTGGTACACAACATATTCATCGAACACGTTTCGATCACATATAATCCAGTTTTTGGATAATTCTGATTTTGGGAAGAAAAAAAATGTAAAAAAAAAATAATATTTGGATTTCTCACAATTTTGAATTAACAAAAAACTCAAAAATCCGAGATGGCAGTTTCATAGCCTTGTCTATTGTCAATAATTGTATTTAAGACACTTTAATTTATATCAAACATTGTACCTTTGACAGCGTTTTCCGCAAACCATTATTTTGTAACAAAAACCGAAGAACATGACGTCACTCTGACGTCATTCCCGGTTGACATATCATAACCTCATCTTTTTCCTTTGGCAAACATGTGTAGAATTGATGTGAGAGAAGGTACTGCAAGATTGGTGACGATACTTGTGTTGGTTTAGGAGTTATTGCAAAATAACGGAAGGGGTGGAAATAGCCCGCCTAATTACCTAGGACCTTAAAATCTGGTATCATTGGCTTCCTCTCGTGACAAGCAACACGCTCGTTTTTTAATTGAAGCTCTAGCCCAATTAGGGGCGAAACGATAGGGGGTTATGCCCCCCCCCCCTGCACGGTCACGCACTGATCGGACGCTGCACGGGCGAGGGTTAAAAATATTCTGAGTATCCTGAAAGTGTTCTATATTTGGCAGATTTAAACTCGAAATATGTATGTTCAATCGCACTCGCTGTGGACCTACGATTTACCGTTACTATCAAATATCCAATAATCTCCTTTGGGATCATACCTCCAACATTTACCTACCATGATGCGTGCGTTGTTTTCTTGAAATCAGAATTCTAGGATCCCATTTCGCTTTACTAAGACCAGAATACATACGGCCATGGGATACACTGTATTACAACGCAGCAGCCTGGAAAGATATACTTCAGACTGTGCATATATTAGGTAACTTCCACTGGCCTCAAGACTGGTCCCGATAACGTTGGCATTTGAGCTTGACTGGGTTATTTGTATCGCTGTCTGAAGTGTGACTTACGGCTGGTCTGTCTGCACCTGGGTCTGCTCCTGGGTCTGCTCCTGGATCTGATCTTGGGTCTGTTCTGGTCTGGTACCGCCACGGGTCACTGGAGATGATGAGCGGGCGTCCAGGTGGCCAGAGGGGGTGCCCGGCTGGTCGGTCCGCCACGGGTCACTGGAGACGGTGAGGGGACGTCCAGGTGGCCAGAGGGGGCGCCCGGCTGGTCGGTCCGCCCCGGGTCACTGGAGCCGGTGAGTCCAGGTGGCCAGAGGCTACGAAGGCAGCACACGTGCCAAGCGCTGGGGCCAAACCAAACATTCGACTCGGCTCTCGATCCCACTCGAGAGAACAGCAGAACATGCAGAACAACAGGCGAAACATGCTGCCGACGGAGACTTCTACCCAATCTTACCAAATGCCGTGAATGCGTGAGTACAGCATGCCGTGAATGAAGTGCTCAGAATGCCGCACTTAGGGGACCACGGCGTTTGGTTCGTTCAATCGCATTGCCGAAACAGCTCAGTCAGGAGACCGCTAGACTGAAGATCGGGATGTCCCCGGTTCGATCCCGGGTTTCAAATGCTTTGCAGGCCGGCGCACCAATATGCCGTAATACGGCATTGGTAAGATTGGGTTCGATCAACGCACTTGGTATGATTGGGCCTTTGGGGGGGGGGGAGGGGTGCTAGTTGCCCGGACGGCTGCCTCTCCACCCGGCACGCATACATTGCGCCCCGCGCTGCTCTGCTGAAGCCGCTGAAGGACACGGAGCAGGCGTCGCCGGGCTGGGGTGATGTCAGCCTGCCTGTGGAGCTGTGTCAGCAGTGCAGCAGAGCTGTGTGTGTTGATAGACTGCGGTGTCAGCTGTGCCGCACACCGACTGCAGGGCTGAATGAGAGCCTATGCCTGCACAGTGGACCAGTTGTCGTCAGGGCTGGCATGTGCTCCTCGTTACACTACGTTAGACGTAACCCACGCTGAAAGAACCGACTCCTTTCACACCGACTGTTGCAGGGTGTGTGTTTCGACATATCACAGCTGTGCCGCATAATAATGACTTCAGTGTTTACTCTGCGCAGCCTTTTCTGGGTGATGAGTTGTGTGTGCTAATAACGTTAATATACCAGTAAAGCGCCGTAGTCGGCGTTGAACGAGCGAGCGCGAACGAAATGTATGGTGAATTTTAACTCAATGGGGCAAGTAGTTTCTGAGATACAAAAAAGGGGTGAGCACGTGCACACGTGCAGAGGCACCCCATCCCTAACTTGTGGGAAGGTGGCGGCTGAGAGGTCCCTAATAGAGGTGCAGAAAACTGGTCCCGGCGTCACGGCGCTGTGACTAAATCAGTTTCACGGCGGCACTAAGCCGGGACTAGGTCAGGTCAAATGAGATCAAGCCGTGACCTTATCATACTAAAGACTAAATCAGGCGCATGTTCCAATTTCCAAAGTCCAAACATTTTGATTGAAGCAATTGTTACAGCTGTTCATTTGGTTTGTATTCTATTTCTGAGTCACTACTCACTACTCACTATATCAGTCAACACTAAAGATTGACACTTTGTATCACCTATAAACTTTGTCATGTTGGTCACTTAACTCGGGTATAAGATGGGCAACACCCATAGCACTAGGGTTGCAGGAAGTAACCAACTTAAACATGACACTAATTTATAGGTGACACAAAGCCAGTGGCTTGGTGACTTTTGTGTCACTATAAACCTGTTTATGTTGTTGGCTTCAAGACACCAACAAGACAAAGTTATGGAAGAAAACGAACACCAAGCCACCAAGCTTACTTACTTCATTAAAACTACCTACTACTACTAAAACTAACCTGTTACCTAGCCAGATCAAGTGTTCCGGAGATACCTTTACCTTCCTCTTAAATATCTCACAGTCACAACACAACCTACTTGCACCCATGGGGGCTTAATGGCTACAGGAACGGTCTAATAAAATGCATCAATTTCCTAATACCCCAAGCCAATGATTATCGTTATGTAATCATTGCTCCAAGCACATAACAATTATATTCCACGTCTCTGATGCGTCAGGAATGGCGCTGTGTAAACAGCTGCTAAATAATAAAACCTTTACCTTTTGACTTCGAGCAAAACATTCTGTATATTTTCTAAATCGAACAGATAAATGTTTATTTGAAAGTATCACTTGCTTTTAGGTTAATGAGGAATAAAAAAAAATACTTTGAAATATTTCCCATACACCAAATAAAATATTGACGTAAAATTATGCTCACTGTTTCTTGACTCAAAGGAAAATCCCTTTGTTTCTGGGACGCCATCTGTATATGTAGTATGTACACAAAGCCATGTGATTCTCAAGGCCAACCACAAGAGTTTTATTTAATAACAAAGTCTGAGAAATGTGTTGATTTGACGCACAATATAGATATGATATGTACATTGTACAAGCTAAAAGTAAAACTTAAAAATAAAAAACAACATAGATTATATATTTTAGTACGAGTAACGTGCTTTATAGTGTAGTGCCGACTGCCGTGCATAGTGATTTGCTTGCGGCGTTGACCCTCTGCTTACTTTATCGGGCAAACGCGCCGTAATTGACGATGGAGCGCCGCAGCTGCCGAATCCGATATGCGTGTTTTTTTTCTTCTCATTGCGCTTTCATGCAAATTTGTTAGTGTCCTGGGAAATTGTAAGAGATTCTGTGTGCCACCGATTCTCGGAGTTAAAGAATCAAGTTGGCCTTAATGTGACATACCGACTATTTTGGGGTGAGAGATTTCGTTATTTTAATATGTGGTTGGCTTCAATCAGGTGAGATGACACAAATTCATGTTGGCAGGAGCTGTGGCTTACAGGCCAGGCATGACATCAATTTAAATTGTATTGTTATCCTTGTCTGCTCAGAGACTTAGCTTTGAGGACCTGCAAGTGAGATTGATTTTCAGTTTGTAAATGCCTATTGCCTAGAGCTGTATTTCAAAAGGTTATTCCTGCAAATGTGTGCATATCTTCTGTGCAGCGTGATGGCTTGTAATTAATGTCAGCTAGAATCTGACTGCCATCTTTTTTGTTTGTTTTATTTTGCCCATTTCTTAGTGTTTCAAATGCCAGTGTTGATACTTGATTACTTAGATACTTTGATATGCTTTCAGTGGCTTATGTATGAATCGTGTAGGTACTCCATACTAGGTATTAGGTAACCAATACCATACATTTCATTCATGCTTATTGATTTTGCTACATCGATCCTACTTCAAGGTATTGGCATTTGGCAGTTGTCCTGTTGCAGTGTAGCAATGTTCTAAAATAGAATGTTCTAGCAAGTAGCAAAGTATATTTTTAGGATACAAATCACATAACTATTTCATATGTTGAAATTGTGAAAATTACGCTTGCCGTGACCAAGCTGGGACTCAAATTGACCTGGCTGCTAGCACGCCGTGACCTCTGAACTAGGTCAGCCGCCGTGACCGGGGCTGTGACCAAGAAATTATCATTTTCTGCATCTCTAGTCCCTAACCATACACCAAATTAGAGCACAATCGGCTCAGCCGTTCCTAAGATTTAGAATAGGAGTGTGCACGTGCGCACGTGCGGTCACCCCACCCCTGCCTTGTGGGAAAGTGGCGACTGAGGGGTCCCTAACCACACACCAAATTCGAACACAATCGGCTCAGCCGTTCCTGAGATATAGAATAGGGGTGTGCACGCGCGCACGTGCAGAGGCACCCCACACCTGACTTGTGGAAAGGCAACAGCTGAGAGGTCCCTAACCACACACCAAATTTAAACACAATCGGCTCAGCCGTTCCTGAAATATAGAATAGGGATGTGCACGTGCGCACGTGCAGAGGCACTCCACCCCTGAATTGTGGAAAATTGGCGGCTGAGGGGTCCCTAACCACACACCAAATTTGCACACAATCGGCTCAGCCGTTCCAGAGATTTGCGAGAAAACACTTTTCAACAACCCTCACGCGGCACGCGCCACGCGCAGTGGTAGTCACCCACATGAGTCGGCACTGGTTTCAAACAGGGTAGGTTGGATGGGGCTGCTCAGCAAAGAAGTCCGCTTGTCAATCGGACGTGCGGTTGCAGAGATATGAGCTTCTCAAAAACGTCGCCACGGGTCGGGTCGGGTCGGGCAGGGACGGGCCGGGCCGGGCCGCTCACAATCAGATTTTTCCCATACACCACGGAAGAACGAGCGAGCGCTTCGCGCTCGCTCGTAATTACATCATTTGTGCGAAATAATGCAAGTTAAGGCCGCCCCACACTGAGCCTCGCATGCGGGTGCGAGTCTGCGGGTTCGCGAGTTTGCGAGGTTGCTGGTGCGGGTTTGTGAGCCTGCGAGTGCAAGTCTGCGGGTTTACCAAGGCTTGGAATGCTGTCAGATTATTTGTGTTCAAAAGGCGTATGCAGAGTTCTTGTGACTAAACGCTCACAACTGAAACGTTAAATTGACTTTCTTAATATTTTGGCAAAGATAAAACACTGGTCGGAATTCACGAAGTATATTTCTTTTTATAAAAAAAATGCATGTACATGCAAACAATCCAAATGTCGCCGCACACTTGAACTTGAAGTTATGGATTGATTCCAAGCGGCCAGGCACGTAGCCAGGATTTCTCAGGGGGGGGGGGGAGCACGTCGGTGGTAGAAACAAATTTCGTTCCTCAGACATATGTTGTTGACCGGGGGGTCGTCAGAGAATCTCATTCTATCTAGTGTACATTTGTTTTTGCTCGGGGGGGGGGGGGGGCATGCCCCCCCCCCCCCCTGGCACGTCTCCACAAGCGGCATGTTTCAATTGCTTCACTCATCTATTTCAGTTGACTGAATTTGACTGAAGTTTGACTGAAATTCATTGCTATTTGCAACACATATTGATTGAAAATCAAACTTACATCAAAAGGGAATGCAATGAAACGCACATAAATAAAAACAAAAGATCGAGGAACAGGAACTTACAAAAAGGAACTTACAAAAAAGCAGATTGGAAGCAGGATCTACTGTATTTGCCAAGCAAATTGGACAGCAGCCCCATCATATTAGACATAAAATCCGATTAAATTATCATCTGCATAAATTGAAAGAATGTTAGACAGTAGTGCTTTCAGCGCATAATGAAGTCAGAAGAGAACAGTCAGGAACATCTATATCATAAAGAACCAGACTTTAATTTGTGACCTTTTCACTGTAACCTAGCTTTGATGACAAATGCAAACAATCCAACAATCTGATGTCTGCTTGATACAATTTTGTGTTCTTTTAACTAAAAATAAAATAAGAAAGATAAATTTCATATATTTGTGTAAAGTTGGCTACAATAAATTATTGAACTTGCTCAAGGTATTGTCACAACATTGTTAAGATATATTCACATTTTATCATGAGCTGCTTAGCTGCAGAGGCACCCCCAGCGAGCTGATGCATAAACAAGAGAGGAGGCAAGCAAATGAGGGCATCACAGGATTGAAATAAATAATTAGCTAGCATAGCATCAGTGTCACTGACCAATAACCATTCTGATAGCTTTTTCATGACCACATCCTGCCATATTCCCATAGATGTTCTCAGGCACGTAGCCAGGATTTCGTCCGAGGGGAGGGGGCGGCGCCTCGAAAGGGCCCCTTCCCGAGCGTTGAAAGGGCCCTCTTCCCCAGCGTTGAAAGGGCCAAACAAAACGGATGAAAAGGCACGTTACAAGGATGGGAAATGTGGTATGACAGGTATGGCATGAGCCATGCCAACTTTTAGGAGCTGGAGTTAGCAAATTGCCATATCAACTTTGGGACCAGCGACACCAATTTGGAATCAGCTTTACCAACTTGGAATATTTTGTAAGCTCAAGACCTGGAAATCTTGCGGCGCGAAAATTTGGAGTCTTATGCCCTGGATATGCTTTCTCTGCGTATGGTGCGGACCTCTAAAAATGCTATTGCGCGTTTAAAAGTGCGGTAAAAAAGTGTTAAAGTGAACTATTTTGCCCAATGATATAGGAAAGTAGCAACATAACACATAAATGCGCCGATAAACGGGCCGATTTTTTTATCTAACCCGCATATCATTGAATTTGTATTTAAATTGCGCCGCGGAGCGTCGCGAACATTTCGAGTTTTATTCCCTGGACAACTGCATTCTTACTGTTGAAAGGCCCAGGGTCTCTTCAGATAGTCTAGGGACCCCTCCGACCTTTTCAACGCCCTTCTGACCTGTTCAGGGACTCATGTGGGATCCGCGAAAAGACATGATGTGGGGTGGGTGGTATATATTAAATACAAAGAGGGCTTACTCTACAATACAAATTTCGGGTATATTGTAACACCCTGACGAAGGGTGTTACGATATACCCGAAAGCTCCGATTTTAATATTTGTATTGTGGAGTAAGTCCTCTTTGTATTTAATCTTCATCTGGGATCTCTACGTGTTTTTGGCCCTTCCGGTCTGACCAGGGACTCCTCTGACCTTCCGAGAAGCCCCTCTTGTGTGCCAAGGGCCCATTCGGTCTGTTCAGAAGTCCTTCCGACCTGGCCAGGGACTGCATTGGCTGCTTTGTCGCCTTGCCGACATGCTCAGGGCCCCTCCCACCTGCCCAGGGGCCCCTCCAGTCTGGCTAGGAACTCATCCGGCATGTTCAAGGGCTCTTCCGACCGGCCCAGTGACTCTTTCGGTCTAGCCAGGGGCCCCTCCGACTTGCCCAGGAGCCCCTCCGATCTGCCCAGCGACTCTTTTGGTCGGACTGCAATGGCTGCTTTGTCGCCCTGCCGACATGCTCAAGGGGCCCTCCGACCTACCCTGGGGCCCCTCCGTGCTGGCTAGGGGGCCAATTCAGCATGTTCAGAGGCCCTTCTTACCCGCCCAGGGGTCCTTTCGGGTCTTGTCAGGGGCCCCTCCTATCTGCAATGGGACCCTTTGAACTCTCCAGGAGCCCTCCAAAGGACTGCACTGGCTGTTTTTTTAGTCTCATGATGTCGGAAATTTTAAAAGAAAAGTAAAATACACAGCCAAATTTGATTTTACATGCTGAGGTTTTGACCTCAAGTTAGGTCAATAGGTCCTGCTTATCCAGGACCTATTTTAACATGCTAACTGGGGGAGGGGGCAAATGCCCCCCCCCCCCCCCAGTGAGCCGTTTCCCCCCCCCCCCAGTCAAGAAATGTTGCCCGCCCTGATGTCAGTATTTACATGTCATTTGTCGCTTGATAGGTATTCAATTAAAATACAATATGCTTGCCTGGTGATAATTGTATACAAATTCAATGCAAATGTCATGATATTCCTAAGTTTTAGTATTTTCCAGACAAAATAAGTATCTTTAAATTATTACAGGAATATCTTGAATTTTAATATCCTTTGACCAATTGCTCATTAGCGGCAGAGTGGGGTAGATCGGGAGTTGTTGGATCAGGAACGTCGCCATACAATTTGGAGTGGGTGGGGCAACTGCTGAGGCGATTGTGTTCAAATTTGGTGTGTGGTTAGGGATCTCTCAGCCGTCACTTTCCCACAAGTCAGGGGTGGGGTGCTTCTGCACGTGCGCACATGTGCACCACGTATTTGTATCTCAGAAACTACTTCCTTGATCGAGTTGAAACTCACCATACATTTCCTTTGCATTCGCTCGTTCATCGCCAACGACGGCGCCTTACTGGTTCGGTAAAAAAGTTATGGAAGAAAAATGACAAATGACCTCAGGGTGAATAGATTTTACCTCGTGGAGGTCACATGATAAAACTACCACATGGATCTTTCTTTGCATTGGCGGATCCAGAACGGGTGGTTTGGGGGGGGGAATTCCAAAAAGTCTCACACAATTCTGAAAACGCATCGGATATGGCTTCCTTATGCATTGATAGCTGATTTAACGCTAACTTTCCATAGTAAAAGTTGCGTATATTTTCTTCTATATCAGGAAATGTGCCAATCTTACGCCGATTTCAGGCGGTTTTTTTTTTGGGGGGGGAATTGCCTATTTTTCCCAACTCCTGTCACTCAATCCGCACTCACACTCCGTCCACACTCAATCACACAATCCGCCACTGGATCTTTGTATTTTGCACAAGATGCGGAACTCTGGTGAAAAGTGGGCAAATTGAGCCATTTCCTGTGGATTTATATGCATTTTCATGTTTCCCCAATGACTTATAATTGGGAGGTCACAAAATAGACTTCACCTTAGGTCACCGATATAAAGATTGATAGACAAAACAGCGCACCTGATGCAATTCAAGCAGCCACGGGACACCCTCCCCGCTGGGGGGGGGGGGGCAGAATCTGCTCATCCCGGATTTTCTAAATTACTTTAAAACCGTGCTAGATATCAACGTGACACTTGCATTACCTTATACTGCATCAATTCTACGTCTTCTCACGAAATTGAATGCAATTAATTTAGTATTTTGGAGATAATAACGTTTAAATGTCGTCCATTGTCATTGCCATTTTGGAGGAAAAACAATAAATGTTCGAAAAATCGTAAATAAAATAGAGTTTCAACAAAGCAAATTGCAAATAAAGAACTTCAAAGAAGGGAAACGACATTCTCTTCAAATGGCTATCTCAGATTTTGTGTTTGATGGTTTTTGACCCCCAATTTTTATTTTCTCGGAAAAAATGCCCCCAAAATCAATTTTTATGAATTCGAAAAGTGAATTTCTGAAGCTCAAAATACCCAAAATAACGTGACCAGACCAAATCCGCGGAGGGAAAAAATGAAGGTACCTTTTTACCACACACAAAAATGCCCCCAGAAATGGGGGGTACCTTTTTGCCCCTCAGTGGTTTTCCCAATAGGCTCTGTGCTTATCACAGGAGTTTATTTAAAGCCAAGCGGTATGCAGATTGCTGAAGATTGATGATATGGTAGTAAAAATACAATATTTTGAAGCTCTGACTCCAAACTTTAAAGAAATAGTTAATTATGACCAGGTACGCAAATGAGCTTCCATGCTTTCACCATTCTTTCATCTTAGAATTTGATGCTTAAAAACCATTCACAAGTTGAACAAATTATATCAAATAACGGTCCAAAATATAAATGTATACTACTTTCTTTTCCATGGTTGCATCTTGGAATGCAACTTGTGTTAAAAAAGGGCGGAAAAGATAGCAGACAACGCTTTGAAGAAAGCCGGTGAGACGAAGTTTGTTTACAAAACCGCACCGCCAGTGGCGGCGGAAGGTATTTTCCGGATGGGGGGGGGGGGGCAAAGAGTCCCAGGGCGCCCCCCCTCGGAACAAGCGCCCCCCAACAAACAAACAAAAAAGTCGCGAAATGATATCTGCTCGGATTTAGGCCACAATTTTTGGGTTGAAATATGAAACGGTACGGGAGCACACGTGCGCATTGAGTGTGTCTCAATAATGAGTAACACATTCGTTAGTTTTACCGTGGTTATATCCTAGTATGCATAATTTTAGGAAACGTTCAGCTGAATGGAAATGTACAAAGTAAATGACACTTCCCTGGCACAAACTACATACAAACAATAACATGTATTAAAGTGAAATTTTCACCTTCCCTTGATTTATGTATCTGCATTTGTATGTGGACACATGCATGGTTTCCAAAATTGATCGTGCCTCAATTTAAAAGTGAAATAACAACATTTTCGAATAAAAAAAATATGGAAAATATGTAAATAAAAATATGTACTAACATATGGTGACGAACAGTATAATCCTTCACTATCTCTGATTTGAATGTTATTTGTAAACAAGTCATAGGGCCAGCAATGAAGTAAGTGCTCCAAGAAGCATGACAACGTCCCTGATTGGTCAATGAAACAAATCGCAAACACTAAATATGTCGCCGTCCTTGGCCAAGTTAATCCTCTGAATCAGCATCACGGTTTTCTGAAAACGTGTATTGATTGATTATGGATAAAACGTTTAGATAAAATGTTTCATGTGTGCACTGTAATATATTAAATACCTGTTTGTTGAAAATTGATGGGATTTGTTTTTGTAAAACAAGTCGTGAACACTAAATAGTTCGCCGTCCGGGCCAAGTTAAACTGCCGATTTCAATGCACTTTTCCAAATGATTGTTGATTGTTCATAGAAGTTTGGGTACATATTCGCAAAAGATAGAGTACATGATAGATTATATGCCTTCATGATAAATAACAATGCGTAGGCAGGCTAATTTTTCGCTGGGTTCGATATGTTATTAAAATATTGGAATGAACAAAGTTATAATTACAAATTGTGATTACAAAATTGTAATTATAAAATTATTATAACATTATCGAACCTGACCTAAACTTTGTAGCAATTACGCCGCCACAGGGGCCCACGTTTAGAACGCCTCAGCTCGCATTCCGCTCGCTGACGCTGCGCTGCGACCTACCGGCCGGGGCTGTCTCCACCCCTGGACCCTCAGACCATATCGTATATAAAACCTAACCCTACGTCGTAAATACGTTGTCCGATGTATTTGCGCGAGGCCCCGCCCCGCCCCTTGCAATCGTCAAAAATGCGGGAAAAAAACGTTGCAACAACACGTACGAACACTGGAAAAAAAAAACGTTCCAACGAGACGTTCCATACGGATCCACGTACGAACGCTTCCAAATACGACGGCCCACTGGCCCCGCCCCTTGCATTGTAAAAATATACGGAGAAAAAGCCTAACGAAACCGTTCCAACGGATCTAAAAAATATACGGAAAAAAGTTCCATCAACACGTTGCCGAACGCTGACAAAAAAACAAGCGTTTCTAAACGAAACC
>JAXIVJ010001420.1:0-2500 GCA_036785665.1 Chirona hameri
AGATAGGTTGTGAAAATGTCAAGTTTTACTTCAGCGAAGACCAGAGAGCCCTGCCTTCATCTGAGACACCTTCCCGAAGTCCACAGTCGCGCGGCTGTTACCACGCGCTGTTGGCCGACAATTCATTCAAGGTTAAATGTAGAATCACCTCATCAGCATGACTTGTAGGAGTGACGGGGTACGTCCATTGTAGGAGTGGGGTACGTCGATTGTAGGAGTGACGGGGTACGTCGATTGTAGGAGTGGGGTACGTCCATTGTAGGAGTGGGGTACGTCGATTGTAGGAGTGACGGGGTACGTCGATTGTAGGAGTGGGGTACGTCCATTGTAGGAGTGGGGTACGTCGATTGTAGGAGCGGGGTACGTCGATTGTAGGAGTGGGGTACGTCGATTGTAGGAGTGGGGTACGTCGATTGTAGGAGTGCGGTACGTCGATTGTAGGAGTGGGGTACATCGATTGTAGGAGTGGGGTACGTCGATTGTAGGATTGGGGTACGTCGATTGTAGGAGTGGGGTACGTCGATTGTAGAAGTGGGGTACGTCGATTGTAGGAGTGGGGTACGTCGATTGTAGGAGTGGGGTACGTCGATTGTAGGAGTGGGGTACGTCGATTGTAGAAGTGGGGTACGTCGACTGTAGAAGTGGGGTACGTCGATTGTAGGAGTGGGGTACGTCGATTGTAGGAGTGGGGTACGTCGATTGTAGGAGTGGGGTACGTCGATTGTAGGAGTGGGGTACGTCGATTGTAGGAGTGGGGTACGTCGATTGTAGGAGTGGGGTACGTCGATTGTAGGAGCGGGGTACGTCGATTGTAGGAGTGGGGTACGTCGATTGTAGGAGTGACGGGGTACGTCGATTGTAGGAGTGGGGTACGTCGATTGTAGGAGTGACGGGGTACGTCGATTGTAGGAGTGGGGTACGTCAATTGTAGGAGTGGGGTACGTCGATTGTAGGAGTGGGGTACGTCGACTGTAGGAGTGGGGTACGTCGATTGTAGGAGTGGGGTACGTCGATTGTAGGAGTGGGGTACGTCGATTGTAGGAGTGGGGTACGTCGATTGTAGGAGTGGGGTACGTCGATTATAGGAGTGGGGTACGTCGATTGTAGGAGTGGGGTACGTCGATTGTAGGAGTGGGGTACGTCGATTGTAGGAGTGGGGTACGTCGATTGTAGGAGTGGGGTACGTCGATTGTATGAGGGGTACGTCGATTGTAGGAGTGGGGTACGTCGATTGTAGGAGTGAGGTACGTCGATTGTAGGAGTGGGGTACATCGGCTATAGAGCGGGGTACGTCGGCTGTAGAGCGGGGTACGTTGGCTGTAGAGCGGGGTACGTCGGTTGTAGAGCGGGGTACGTTGGCTTTAGAGCGGGTACGTTGGCTTTAGAGCGGGGTACGTTGGCTGTAGAGCGGGGTACGTCGGCTGTAGAACGAGGTACGTTGGCTGTAGAGCGGGGTACGTCGGCTGTAGAGCGGGGTACGTCGGCTGTAGAGCGGGGTACGTCGGCTGTAGAGCGGGGTACGTCGATTGTAGGAGCGGGGTACGTTGGCTGTAGAGCGGGGTACGTTGGCTGTAGAGCGGGGTACGTTGGCTGTAGAGCGGGGTACGTCGGCTATAGAGCGGGGTACGTTGGCTGTAGAGCGGGGTACGTCGGTTGTAGAGCGGGGTACGTCGGCTGTAGAGCGGGGTACGTCGGCTATAGAGCGGGGTACGTCGGCTATAGAGCGGGGTACATCGGCTGTAGAGCGGGGTACGTTGGCTGTAGAGCGGGGTACGTTGGCTGTAGAGCGGGGTACGTTGGCTGTAGAGCGGGGTACGTCGGTTGTAGAGCGGGGTACGTTGGCTTTAGAGCGGGGTACGTTGGCTGTAGAGCGGGGTACGTCGGCTATAGAGCGGGGTACGTTGGCTGTAGAGCGGGGTACGTTGGCTGTAGAGCGGGGTACGTCGGCTGTAGAGCGGGGTACGTCGGCTGTAGAGCGGGGTGCGAGCACTGCAAAGCGGGACACGTCGATTGTAAAACTGTTCAAGCGTTGAAATCGTATATGAAAATTATTTTTGTCTGACCTATTGACGAGACACCTGCTGGTCTCGACCACGTTATAAACTATGTCATAAAAACACCTTATGTTAACAATCAGCAACCCGCTTTGACTAGTTAGCCAGAGCGATAACAGTTTGTCCTTCCTCCGATATTCATCGAATTGTTTCCGAGATCCCGAGTTCTTATGGTATATATTGATATGTATTTATATATTGATATGTATTTATATATTGATATGTATTTATATATTGATATGTATTTTGGGGGTTTGACTATGGCGTAATGGCTTATTTTTCTGATACAATTGCTATGCTACCTTCTTTATCATATATAATATATATATATATATATATATATATATATATATATATATATATATCTATCTATCTATCTATCTATCTATCTATCTATCTATCTATCTATCTATCTATCTATCTATCTATCTATCTATCTATCTATC